>SRHC01002867.1:0-50657 GCA_004794325.1 Pomacea maculata
AATAGCAGTTACTTGAGTAAACTTGAAATGAAGAAGTGTGTCTTTAGTGCACATTTAACGGTTTCAATGGTGGGTAGGTGGCTATATGGAAGGGGAAAGAGTTCCTTTGTTTTACTGCACAAATTAAATTTATGCCAGGGAAGTGACTAGTTGAGGAACATTTTACTTTTCTGTACTATGAGCTGCTTGCTAATGAAAAAAAGCACTTAACAAATCAGTGTGTCAACATTGTATCAAATGAAAATCAGGCAAGACAGCCTGGTATAAAACAATGACCACATCTATGCATAAGTCAACTTGAAAAAAAAAATATTCATATTAAAAATGTTACAAGCAGAAAATTTGCATATAGGACAAGGAAACTGATGCATCTGAGTTGCTGCCTAAAGGTTAGCTGTGTACTCAACAGTAGCTGACAAGGTCCTTCACAATACAATAGGTCAGACTTAAATACAACAGAGGCACAATCCACAAGGTTCTATAAATCTTAATATTGACTTTGTGTATATGCTTTATGGAAGAATAGTTCAAAGAATAGTTAATTAATAATTATAGCATAAGAAAGTAAAGGGACTGGCTACAGATAAATATTTGAGGCACACATGTACATGCAAGAACACACACAGAAAGAATACTGCCAAAGTGTTAAAGAGATTTGCTGTCCGTACTATTCAACATTATTCAAGATGACATTCCTCATAAGGATTTAAATTTCCATGATCACTATGACGGAACAAATTCTAATCTCTGTTTATTGTTTTCTTTATCAGAAAGGACAGAAACACACCTGTTCTTTTGACATCTCTTCAGTTGCAATGCCATCAATGACAGTTGGTGCCTTTCCTCCCTTCTTTCCTTTCCCTTTTCCTTTTCCTTTCCCCTTTCCTTTTCCTTTACCTTTACCTTTGCCCTTTCCTTTTCCTCCTTTCTTCTTTGGCGGCTAAGGAGATAAAAACAAATTGTGCATTTGATGCTCAAAACACGTTAAAATTCTTGTCACTTATCTTATGCTGGAGATTGTAACATGACTGACTCCATGCAATACATTAGTGTTTAAAATAACATTGTCCATCGAACTTAGGGCATAATGCATATACATATCAAAATATGTCCAAGTTTGCGACTCTGTGCATTTCGTAAATAAATGCACCGATCCACTATACCTACTGTTTAAGCTTACACATTTGTAAAACAGCAACAAAATATTCAAATTACACGAACAGGTATGTATATCTATGTAAAGATTTTAACGTGAGCCAATTAAAAATACTAAAAATCGGAGTCGTCGCTTACCATTCTGACTAATTTTTCCCCACTTCAATAGAAAAATGTAGTTTAGAACTGCAGGATTAGCTCCCCGAGCGTCAAGATGGTTGTCCAGAGCAACAGTACCCGGATGTAAATAGCAGCGCCTGTCCCGGACCTGCGATATTGGACATAAATACGAACAACTAAAATAAAAATCTTATCTTCTATTTTAACTAATTAGTTGGTTTTAAATTATTCTGGTTAACTTTGTAAAGTAGAGGAACGCGGAATAAAGTTTGCGTAACGGGTTGAAGATCGGGGTGGGTAGAAGGGCTCCAAAACTTTATCATCGTTATCTTCACACCTGAAGTTTCGTTAATGTGATGTTTTTATAGGTGTAACAAATTTGGGAACAAATGCGTCATGCGGTAGCACGCGTCGTTATGATCATTACTACGCCAGCCTTATAACTAGACAAACATAGATAAATGGTTGGGATATAATTATAATTGTACTTTAATATTTTCATAAAGGACGCTCTTTGTGATATGGTTATTGCTATGTTATTATATAACCGTCATGATGATGATGATGATGATGTCGATTATGTAGTGCGCAAGTATCCATTCCGAAGAATGCTCATTGCGCAGAAAAAAACAAAAGAAGAAAAAAAATAAAGTGAACAAATATATAAAACACCAGGAAAAGTAAAAAATATAGACAGAAGTGTTTCTTGGTAGTTTAAGACTGCATGGCTTGAAAGAAACAGATGGGTTTTCAGTTTTTTGCGAAACGTGGTAAATGCTAAATGCTAAATCTTTGCCGAATTTGGTCAGTTACATTCCTATCCGTTCAATAACACTTCCGTTTGCTTGCCACCCAAGTAATACATTTATGCCCAAACAAAATGCATGCCTTAAAGTAATAAATTGAATTTAGACTGTATTAAAATGATGCTTTCTGATGCTATCGTGGGAATGCAGAAAATAAACAGTCAGACCTTGACAAGAAGTCAGTATAATTATTATTAATTAATCCATAATTATTATTATTAATCCACTGAAGTGAGATGTGACAAGGACTGTAAAAGTAATTGTTTATTAAAAATCTCAACATTATTAACAATTCTACTTTTGTACTTGACACTTCAAAAAGATGTCAGCTTCACCAATTTTATTTTAGGCTTACAGTATAAGATTTATATTTTTTCATGCTAACAAAAGCATACATATTTGCACTCAGCAGAGTATAATAATGAACACCATATGCCTCTTTTAATTTGAAATGATACACACTGACAAGATTGATCGATATACTGAATCCAAAAAGGCTCATACAATGTTTGCATTTACAGGTATTCTGATTCAGAATATATTTCAAAAAAATGAAGTTAAAACATTTGATATTGCTGTGTGCAGTGAATTTGTCTAAATCTCTTATATGTTGATAGGTGTATATAAACACACGCTATATAAAGGGGAGATCTCCTGAATGATAAGATAACCCTCAACAGCGGCTAATTTCGGTCGTGTGCGATGTGCAAGAATTATCAGTACAACCTGTGATGAATACTTAACTCTTCATAATTTATAATTTCTTGCTCATACATGAAGTATTCAATTTAACGAGTTGCAAATATGTTCCGGTTGCCGAACGTGAATTTACAAGATTTAGGACAAGTGTAAGAAGACAGACGATACACCAATGCCAACATTAAATCAAATGTATTTAGAAACACTTCTAATTAGCCGTCGAAACAATTAAGCTACAGTTAATTTATATAATTCACCATATCAACAGGTCAATGTGTGCATGTTAACAATTGTTGGTGTGATCGACTTACCTGAACATTCTTCCCGAGTACCGCTAACATTAGAGTTCGCTTTTCCTGGAACAAAATGAAACATTTTGTCTGGAAACATCTAAAAGTCGTCCTGATATATTTAACAAGATTCCCGAAGCACAACACCGACAGCGAGCTCATTGAGTAGTTGCCAGTAGTACTTATGACACACTTCCGCTGTGTGTAAAAGGTGTCAGACGCACACTGGGGATTCCCCCACGCCATCTTGACACGGACACGCAACTGCTGACAGATCGTTTGATCTTCCTTGTTTGTTTGACATTTCTGCCATTGGTATGTTTTCTACAAATCGTTTAATGATATTTGTGCTATAAAATTTTTTATCGTGTCAAAGAAAGAGGAATTTGTTGTAATATCACCGGCATTTCTTAAAGGATTTAATCACCTGGTTCACCGAAATTATGTATGGCTGGATAACCCCTGAGACGCTATAGAGGGGATTGTCTTCATTCTGTCTGGCTTATTTCAAATATATTTTGGTTCTCTTATTAGGAAAACATATACTTAACTATATATATAATTTTAATAGTTAAATTTTGGCTTAATCAATTAAATGGACTACTTTATTGTGACGAGAAACCTTTATTAGTTCGATAGTACTCCTTACAGTGAAGATCTATAAATAGATTACATTTGGAACAATGTTGTTTTTAACTGAGAGTGTTCGTAAAATACTCACTTCCTTCGCACTACAACCATGTAGTTTATCTCATATTCGGTTTTAGAGCAAGATCATTTTAAATTCCGCTTTAATAATACAGCAACTTGGGTTAGTAAGCTATGCACGTAAAAGGATGTTTTGACAGTTGTATAGAAGTAAACGGAATCCAGACAAGTGAATCACTCTAGCTCCTAACATATACATGGTTTAGTTTGCATTGCAGCTTATTATGTTCAGTATGTTTGATGCCATATCAGTTTTCGCAATAAATTATTTAGTGTATAACTATATAAACCTACATATGAAGAAGAAAAGAAATGTTATTAGTTTGGATATAAAAAGGTTAAACAGTTTTGACTTTACAGCTTCATTACATTGCATAAGCTATTTACATGTTCATTCATGAATGAAAAAATAAAATAAGTAAATTATTCCTGATAAGAAATAGGTAAATTATTGATAAAGTATTTTTCTAAATTCAGTAATGAAGTAGATTTTCAGTATTGTAGGCATGGTTTCTAACAGATCATGTCAGGCAAAGATTTCATCATTTGGTCACTCCTATCCATTTTCCTAAAAACAGATGAAGAGATAATATGTACCAGGGATTTAATACAAGTAATCAAGAGTAACCTTTTAATGGGTTCAGACACTCATTTGCATGTTATATCCTTCCTCAATCCTAAATGCTTGTGTACAAATGAATTAAACAGACATTTCACTCAAACTTATTCCACTTATATCAAGAATAGCTGTCATATGCACATAAGGTAACAGTCATATATAAAACACCTCTTTGTTGCTATATGTTGCTTGTGTCTGGGCTGCATGTTATCAGTCACCCCTAATTCCTTGATGGTCATTGCCATGTTGTGATATTTATGGACCGTTCTGTTATCAGCAAATGTTTAAGTAGGTTTCTCCTGTATAGATATCGTCCATGTTTGCTCTTTTGAAGAGTGGGAGTAATGGGCCTTTTCAAGGATAGCTTGAATAACATTTAAGAGCAGGATATTTTGCAAATCTTTTTGTTACACACTGCTATGAAGGAAGAGAAATTTAATCCTACATTTATTTAAAAGGAAGAGTACCTTTTCCAAGTTAAATCTATAATCAGCAGAGAGAAAAAAAGATTTTTAACATCTTTCAAAATTTCCAATTATTGAAAATGTCCTCAGTATATCTGAAATGTTTGAAAAGAACTAAAATTATTTTATATGAAGTACACGTCCCAACACTGGCCTTTGTTTAAATGTCATTCAATTTCTTTATCATATCACATGGGAATGGGGAACTATTGTTGCTTGTCTTGTCAATAGGTTTTGTACTGCTGGTAATTAGACAGTGGCATGCTGTACACTCCATATTCATGAAGCTGAGGTTTTCGTTCAGACTATGGTCATGTATGCTCAGATTGCCTAGACCTACATTCATAGGGTCAGATTAATGGAAGCCTAATTTTGGTGCAGAAAGTCACCAGTTTGAGGCCTGCCCATCTCGGAAAGGGGGGAGGGGGACATCAAGATACATCTGCTTTTGTGGTCTTATAGGTATGGGACTCTTTTTACCTTTTCACTTTTGATGAGTTTCGGTTTTGATTTATGAAAGTGTCTTCTTTATACTTTTATTATTTATTAATTTATACTTTTTATTGTTGATTTTACTTTTATTTTATTTACTTATATTTATTATCAAGTATAGTTGCTTAAGAATTTTTCAGCCTTACATGTAAATGTTTGGATTATTACCTTGGGCTTATTTCACAGTATCTATAATATTTAGTTGTTAAGTACTTATAGCTAAACTGTTACTAGTGTATTCATGGTTAGATTAGTGACATGCCAGCCAAGTAGATGCTATTGCTTCTTTTGTGTTGGTCTTTTGTCTGTAGCTTGAATGTTATTTTTAATTTTATTTTAATTCCTTTTCTTTTTGTTTATTACAAATTGTTTTGTCACAAATATCAAATCTGGGAAGGCAGCAAAGCCTAGAGGTTAGTATACAGAGCAGAAGGATGGTGATTTGAAACCTATTCAGACCTGTGGGATGAAAACTCCAGTCTACCCAGCAGACACTTTGCAGGATGGGTACCGAATATATATCATTCAGTTGTAGACCAATCCTATTATTAAGACTCCTTTATTTGCTTGTACAATTATAATGGGAAGATATATGTCACAGGAGAATAGTGAACTGCATTAAAAATGAATTGTAAGCATGATTAGCTGTACTTGCTTGCCACCTGGGGTTTTTCAGTCCTGTTAGTTTTACAAAGATAGGAGTGTTCGTTTAACAAGATTTTAGAAGTAGCCCATAATTAGTATGGTGCCTACTTGCACAACATTATACCTTTACTATATGGCCATCGACTGTGGAGGATACGTAGCTAGAACAATTTTATTTGACAATATTAGGCCTTTTTAACAAATCTGGTGCTATCAATTCTCATTTTAGACAGTCTCACACACATGTCATCATAAAGGTATGGCAGAATGCTGCACCCACACCCACAGGCTTCTAAGCCAGATATCAACATATTGTGCCTCACATGCACGCCCATTTGAAAAAAAATACTTCAGGAATGGTACATGTTGCATTAACAGAAAACAGTTTTGAAAACAGCGTATGCTAGGCATTCTGCCAATGAAAGCAATATCAATCATTTTAATTCCAGAATACTTTGCTTTCTGTTCAAGCCAGATGTTGAAAATTCTCTATGAAATAGTAAATACAAAGCTGATAGAGAAAATGAGTTGGCTAGCCTGATAAGCTGAAAAAAGTTGGGCCTGTATTTACCACAAGTAACTCAACTCTTTCCAGTTTGCTTTAAACAAATATGATTGAACAACCACGTCCACTCAAACCGTGAGCCCTATATAGTTAAAGGAGTGCAGCAAAGAGAATGTCATGAAGAGGTAAAACCCCAGAGGAAACAATGGCAGTCCAAAAAAATTACTAACAATGTACACATTTAGTTGTTCTGTATGTGTATTTCTGTTTTAAATGTCATTGTAGACTGTGGGGAGGGAAGGGCTAGAATGATGTTCCTAATAAAGAAAGCATAAACTCTAGCGTGGGAGAGTAGTTAGACTAGTTTAGTCACCTTGCATCTTGCTTGCTTCAAGAGCCATTCCCATGAATGTGGCAGAAACTGAAGTGGCTGGAGACTGCACCAGTTACAAAACAAAAAAAAGGAGCCGAATTCATGTTCACAACTTCTTGATTACAGTTGAGTGCCTTAGTAACAGAGTCATGATGTCTGCTTCTACATCAGGAGTGCCACAGAACTACGTAGATTCTTGTCTGCTCCACATATAACTTTGTAAAAGTGCCTCTAATCCATGTGTCATTAGGGCTTTGTGCACTTTTCAGGTAGAGAAGATATTTTTGGGGTGGCAAAATTCAGAGCATCTTCAAAGCAGTATATCAGAAAGCTAATGACATCGATTTAAGTCCTGGAGGTCTCAAAGAGTAATGATTTTACATAACTACTCCTCAACCACTTTTGCAAATCTTGCTTTATGTGTAAATGAATATATTGATCTTGCAGCCCTGTGCTCTAAGAAGAGTAACAAGGAATAAACTACTGAACTAAAACTACAATTATATTGATCAGAACAGGTCTGTCACAGTATGGAAATAGTGACAGTTTTTTTTTTCTTTCATCTGTCCACCTTCATGCTGGCTGTTTATAAAATATGCAAACAATAATTTTGAACGAATTTATGGCAGAAATAAGCACAAACAGTTTGACCAATATAAACAAGTAAAATTTATTCAAGTATATGAACATGCTTTTATTATTATTTATTTGTTCTTTGCTAAAAGAAGCAGACATCTATCTTTTTTATTTACAGAACAGTTCCAAAGAGGCATTTCGTCACTGACCATTTTGAAACAGAATATGAAGAGGTAATTAGTTTGATAACTTAGCTGTTATGTTTTAAAAGTATTCTTGATCAATTTCATGTGTTTACTGCATTTACAAATCTTTTTGTCATTTCAAATTTGATTTTTAATTTAGATTAAGCCTTTAACCTAAACTAATAGGTAATGATGTGCAGTTTATGTACTGCCCATTCATGCTTGTATAGGAGCATGTGCTCAGCATTTGACATAAAAAGTAGATCAATTCATTGTCGATGAAGTAATGGAAAGATGAGCAAAGATGAGAATGAAATAAAAAAAAAGATAGTGAAAACATAGAGGGCACAGAATGTAATTTCAAAGAGTAAAGTAAAATGTATTCAACAAAGGGAAATTGGGAGGACAGATTAAGAAATATAAGGATAAGGTTAATAGCAGTTCGTGTACTGTGTTTAGAAGTAATGCTCATGGAAAAGATATTTGGAAGACTTAAGGGTTGGTAAGATGCAGCTATGCAAGGGAAGGGAGGTTTACTTCTTGTCTGCACACAGTTCTACCGTTGTGCAAGCTCTGAAGGAGACACAAAAGTGATGTGCTTTTTTAAGCCACAAATGATGTTAGGACATTGTGTACATGACTGCTTATGATTTACATAAATCATAGCTGCATAAAGTCTGTTGTTAACTTCACACTTCTACATGTAGCACCATTAAAGCATGTAGGCTTCCTTCCTAAGGATGGGACTAAGTCATGCTGTTCAGTCAATAGTATGTTGTGTCCAAACATACATTCCTATTAATATATAATAAAACATGACATTAAATAAATGCTTTCTTAAGTTGTAAAAAGCTTTAAAGCTAAATATGTTGTC
The DNA here is from genome assembly GCA_004794325.1 of Pomacea maculata. Taxonomy (NCBI): domain Eukaryota; kingdom Metazoa; phylum Mollusca; class Gastropoda; order Architaenioglossa; family Ampullariidae; genus Pomacea; species Pomacea maculata. Next base: position 8,512 of record SRHC01002867.1, read on the forward strand.
ATATTCCATCTGGAAAGATATGTAATAAATAGTATAAGTTACAAAATCAACAGATGTGATTAAGGCAGATGTAAAAACTATATGTTAAATGACTACCATCAAGACAGCTGGTAGGTTCAAAAATCGTAACTCCAGTCTTCCTTTCTCTCCCTTTGAACTACTGCTTTAAAGACTTCAAAGATCAGGTGCCTTTGAAGGTAGGAACTTTGGTCTTCATCTAATATCATTTTCTCTCCCTTTTTAAAGACATTTCTTTCCTTTTGCCTTTCTTGTGTTTTCCCTCTTCAGAAGTAGTATGATAGGAGAGAAAGGTGCCTTGAAGAGTGCAAGCACTGAGAGAGTCACAACGATTTTTTTTTACTTTGAGGAATGATGTTGGGGAAAAAATATTCTTGTTAAACATGTGTACATGTATCTAATACTCCTTTGTCACCAGGGGACCGACTTGTCGTTCACCAATGGCATAGCCTAGCACCAAGCCTGGTTGGACCATAACCAAAAAAAACCAGAGACCATATGTTACTCTTCTAGTGACAGAAGTAGATAGCATGACCTTGTCGGTCAAAGAATGAAGCTTCCTGATTGCAATGTAGGTAAAAATAGGTTGGAAGAAATAAGCTGCCTTCAAAGAAATTAAATCAGAGTACAGACAACTTAAACTCAATGAGAGTATGAACTGGCAGCCAGTGCAGAGAATTTAGGAGAGTAGCGTGGTCCTTTTTCCTTGCTTTGAGCAATTGAAACATGTCTGATTTTGGTGCACTACACTGACAAAGAGCATGAAATATTGAATATAACATAATCCTGCACATATTGGCATGCATGTGGCATATGACATGACAGTGGCATGTCAAATAGTGCAGAGAATCCTTCGATAATAAGAGATTACAAGCGAATTGCAAAGATTTACAATAGCTAGAATCAGTTTTTGTCTGGAGTTTCTTCCCATATTGCATTCCAAATCTCAGAGCTGATGAAAGTTTGATGGTAATGCACTGGTAACAATAAATCATAGCTGAAGCTAATGAAACAATCCCCAGGCCCCTCATGTAAGCTAAGTCACTTCCTAGGCTGTTGCATGGAGCCTTCTTGACTATCATACCTAGTCTCGAACAAGCTTGAGTGTGCTGTTTCTCAGAAAACTGAAACAAAAGGGATCATTCACTGAATGTTTCCTTCTAATAAATTAGTAAAGAAAAGGAAAGAATAATAAAATTAGATGACCCTGCTGAAGTGCAATTTTTACCTTATTCGTTTTTGTTTTAAAACACTTGTAGTAACACATGGGGCATGTTTTAGTGTTACTGACAAAATAGGTGAATAAATGCGTGTACAGTAAGCTTTGTTGTGAATTGTGTGTGGTTCACTTTCAAACAATAAATGTTGGGATTTTGCTTAACATGGCTGAGTAGGTCCCTTTCTACTATACATTTATGAAAACCCTTCTGTCCTGGCTGAATTTAGAATGCAACGGTAGTCTTTTTTTCCAGGAATATTAGTCATGAATTAAGACACTATGATATGAAGTATTTTGATGGTGGATGTACAAATATTTGGAGCCCTAAAATCAAGAAATAGAGCAAGGTTTTATAGAGACTACAGTGCATTGTGCTCATCTTTTCTGTCTCAAGTCTGCAGGTCCTCCAAAATTGGGATATACTGTAGTTTGTAAAAGCACATAAGCGTTGTGTGTGATTTTTTTCCAACTTCTTAAGAATGACATCTGAACAAAATGGGATTTAAAATGTAAACAGATTCATACTTGCGTGCAAACGCGTACTCGCATATAGGTGTATGGGAGCAAATCGGCAAAATCTGTTCTAAATGTGTTCTAGTTCCAGAATCTGTTATTAAATCTTTCAGATCCTACGGCTAATTTTTTTTTTTTAAGTTTGAACAGTAATGTGCTGTATTTAACACCAAGCCCGATAAATACCCTTCCTGGCAATCCGGCCTTGTGACATGACTGTGACGAAGATCTGAGTAGTGTGAACATGAAATCAACTCTTGGTGGAAGCAGTTTCCCCCAAAATCAACCAACCAAAGGTCTGAGTCGACGTTCGTAACGGCTGGCGGTCACTGTAGAACTTGTGATTTGTCAGTGGCAGAGCGGTTTGTTGCAGGTGGGCTGGTGGGAGGAATTGCCGGGTACTGTGCAACACCCAGATGCAGCATGAAATAAACAACGAACATCCTTCATGAAGAGAGAGTCACAACGTCCACGAGACGACCCCACCATTTGGCTCTTTGTGTGTCAGGATGATGATGATGAAACATTAATAAAACCTCTACAGATGGTAGGCGAACTCGAGGAAATGAGAGTTGTCTCATTGGCCAAGCATTGTCCACCCAAAGGTATCAGGATCTCTCTCTTTCCTGGACCAGCCTCACACCCGAGCGTTGCTCATATTACGCCTCGCTTGCAAGATTTTCTTGAGACAGGAGCGCGTGTCTGTAACCGCGTACCTTACCCGGGGTGCCCAAGTGTGGCCGTGTGCACACGAGTCCGCATGTCCGGGTGTAGGCGCACTAGTTCTGCGAAGACTTGTGTTGAAAGAGTAGCGGGTAGGTAAAGAGGGCGCACTGAACGGAGGCGTGCGTGTGCTGGGTTTGTGGAAGGGTGGGTGCGGAGGCGGGGAGGTCTGCGTTGGCTAATATTAGTGGAAAACTTCGGGTGGATTTGTGGCAGGTGAAGTGTACGGTTCTAACGAACACTGCCGCAGTTGGTGGGTGATGTGTACTGCGGGAATGTTTTAGTGACATGTACTGAAGATCCTAACAAGCAGGAAGTCGAGGTGGGTTGAGCGTCACGGAAGAGAAACACTCGCAAATACTCGGTCTGTTTAGTCCCTGAAGTGGCAGAGCGAAAAGACAGGTGCAACGAGACTGTACAGTCTTTGATCTTCTCGGCCGCTGTCGCGTGTACCTGTCAACTAGCGAAACACCGCTCACATATATATATATGTAGGTATGTTGAAAACCGATGCTGTGGTTTGCACTGCATCGTGTTGAGACAGTGGGACTGAAAACTCGGATCGTTTGGGTGGGCTGGGTGTGGTCATATGGCTTGTTCAAGCTTGTAAACAGCAGTATAGTGTGATTTCATGTGTGACTGATTTCATGGATTGAGACACGTCATGCTGGAAGAAAATTACAGCTAGAATTGCAAGCAAGGACAGTAAGTGAGGCTTCTTATTCACAAGTTTGGGGAATAATAGTCTTTGGGCATAAAGCTGTCTTCATTGTCATTAGCACCTCACTGCCCTCAGCTGTTTTGCGTGTTTTTGTTTCCATCGTTGTTCTCTCCTTGAGTTTCTTATCTCAGTTTTATACAGTTTTATTGAATTTTAGTTTTCGTTTGTTTTCTTGCAGCATGCGACACCATGGGGGAATCAGCTGACAGAAACCGACACAACTGTGATGGGGGTAAACAGCTGCAACTCAGCAACTAAGAAGTCGAACCACCTGTGGACCCTAATCGTTTGACATCACAATTTCAGAACTCGGCCTCATCTAGGAGAATCGTAAACTCTTCACTATTTTAAACACTGAAAGGTAGCGATATGTCTACCTGATTTGTAAGTTAAAAAAAAAATACTGTCCGTGTGTACGTGTCCTCTGGCACTGTTTTACTCCTTATATTTTAGTGATTAGTTGCGCCTTTTGCTCGCCGTTTGTTCAGGCAGTCCTTCAGAAGAACTATGGGATGCAGAGCTACAGCTGATTATGTTCTCACCTGTAAAATGCACCCCCCGATTCATTAGAGAACTATGATATTTCACCTTTGATTTACCTTAAAAATCATTCAAATGCTAACCCGAGAGCAAAACCATTTCCAGATGTCCGTATTTAGTTTACTGCTGAATATTAATTCTCTGAAGTTGAGCGAATAATTTTGCTTTGAGGACGCGCGGTGTCTGCATCATTTCTGGCACACTTCTTGGCGTCCATTTTCTGTATACGGCATAATATTGTGTGTGTAATTCATTATAAAATTCGAATTCCCAAAATCTGAGCAAAGCAATCTGATCCCATTGCGAAATGGAATGTTGCCGTTCTCGCCTTGTGTTTTGTTGACTTTGCTAGCAACCGTAAAGGCTTAGTGAGATGCAAGTATGTTTTCTAATGACCAGTGAAGCTCAGGACAAGATCCTGCCTCTTCATATCAGAGTGGATACACTCCTTCTGTTCTCGGGATACAACTATCGCTATGCAGAGAAAGACATTAGAAACTCAGAATTGTATCGATACCCGAAGATCTCAGTTGGTGACAGAACTATGTCTGTGTGTTGATCAGGGGTAGGTGTGTAAAACGTGTCATAACGAGTTTGGCCTCTTTCTGCACATGATGATTGTTGGCGTGTATCTCGAGAAAGGGGGTATCCACCCAGATTTTGGGAAATGGCATCTTATTCTAGGCTTTATCCAGACTTGGGAGGGGAAAAAACTCCACCTCACTAGACATTTACGTGTAATTTCATTTTAGATTTAGGTTAGCCTACAGAACTTGTTCTACAACTTTATTTTTTGTTCTTTTCCTTTCCTAGGGCAAGATGATCTATATCCGAGCAGTGTACCCGAAACCGTCTCCTCCCCTCTGACACCCATTCTGCGCCTCGGGCGGCTGCCAGCAGCCCCATGGCGGAGCAGCTGCAGCAGGCGCTGGTGCTGTACCGTAAGAGTCATGACCACAAGCACGTGCTGTCAGACCAGGACCAGAAGGCACTGGAACACTCCATCGCCCGCCTGACGCAAGACAGCCTCAAGCAGCAGACTGGCATGGCCAGCTTCACTCACCCTTCCGCCTTCGCCGACGTTATACGTCGCACAGTGGAGACGGGAAAGTTCCAGGGCGAGCGTGCGGCCAGTGCCTTCAGCACCCTAGAGCGCTACGTCCTTCTTTTGCTGGGGCAGCCTTGGAAGCGGGAGTTCAGAACACTTAAGGTGATGACGGACAGTTCTCCACACACACACACACTTCCCCAACCCCTTTATCCCTCAGTTCTTAAGTTATTATTTTTGTTTGCAATAAAAAAAAACTGCACGGTCAGTCCGCTTCTGGTGATGAACAAATTCGTCCCGTGTACCAAATTAATCGCGTTCGGGACGGGAGGAGTTGGTTGGTTGGTCATATCTCTGACCTGAAATGGAAAATCATGACTACACTTTTGTTGGAGTCTGTGTTCAGTTTTCTGGCCCTTCTATTCAGTAGAGACCCTAAACTCATGTTCCGACGCAGGGCCGTAGTAACAATGCGAGGTAAGTTGTGGGACTTCATTTCCCCAGCAGCAGATAGTTGAAGGCTTACGGGGGAGTTTAATTGTAAAGATGGTTATCTCTTGTGATGATGAGAATATAAAAAAAGTTGTACGGCTTTTATTTTCATTGTTTTAGAGATTAACAACTTGATTTGTTAACAAGAAATTAGAATAAATATAATGAATTTTTTTTAATGAATAAACAGATAAACATGAGAGCGTAATGCACAGTTAGAAACATGAGTATGATACAGCCATTTATGAAAAATCAGTAGTGTACAGCTGTGTTTGCATGTTCGGCTTTCATCTCCTGAGCTTATTTTATTTATAGATTTTTTTTTTCACAATTTATCTTACCCGTGAGCTTCTCTCTCGATCCGTTTGCCTAGCAGTCGCGTTTTCACTTGGTCGTCAGGTCAGCTCATATCTTCACTTTTATTTCCGATATAAACGTTTCCATCCCCACCCTTTATTCTCCGGGGGGGGGGGGGGGGAANTCTCCGGGGGGGGGGGGGGAAATAAAGACATAGCAAGCTGGATTTCCGGCAGAAGTCTATGAATAGATTAATAAGTAATGAGCGGAAAAGCGAAGGCTTAAAGGTCTCCGACCAGGAACGACATCGACCGCTGGTGGTGACTGGCGTTATCAGGGACTCCCACGGTACCTTTGACCTCCCTCCACCGAGTGAGCAACGACTCGCGCTCTACGCAAGGTTGCCACTTCCTGGTTATTGTTCCAAGTGTTGATGGCGTGTTGGCGAAGTAGCTTTATTAAAATTCGATTCGCACGGACTTGAGGTACATTTTGGAGATGATTTTCCTGTGCATAGGGTTTTTTTTTTCTTTGTGTGTGTGAGCGAGAGAGAGAGTGTGAGCGAGAGGCTTAAGTCTTTCTTTCCGTGTGTGTGTATGAGAGAGAGAGATCTTTAGTCGCCTTTCATCCCCAGACCTTTTTCTCTAACTCACTCTCACAAACGTGGTAATACTCTTAAGCGCCTACACGGACCGGTTAAGACATTAAGAAACAGTTAAAATGGCGATTGTTTTATCGACATTAATGTATAATATTTCTTTTATAGCGAATAACGTTTAGATTATTTAAATATTAGCGTATCATTAAGTATTTAAACGCCTTCTGCTTGCTCAGGCATTGTCTCTTCCAGACACTATCACTAAATAAATGTAGTAAGCCGGTATTATAACAGCTTTAACCAGTAAACATTGCATACGAAGAGTATTAAGTGTCAGAATTGACAGGATCGCACAACATTTAGATGTTTTTATATATCTACAGCTCTATGGCGGCTATTTCTGCACGCGGGTGAAAGCGCATCTGGAGAACCCGGAGCGGATTTTATCCATTGTGGGCTACAGTCTGGGCAAGAGTGAGTCTGGCGGCAACTACTGCCTGGTGCTGGCCAATCCCCCGGACCGTGAACTTCTTTTGACAGTGGCTTTCGATTGCCTGGTGGCGTCCGCAGAGTGTCGGTACATCGGCGAGCGGTACGACAAAATGAAGTGTTTGAACTTTAGCCTCTTTGATATCATGAACTTTCTCCTTTTCGAGGACCCCAGCCACCCGATCAGCAGTTCCTCCGCCTTGCTGTCGCCGGCTGCACCACCTCCCCTCGCGACACCTGGCGTCAGCGCCATGCCATCCCCGCTTCACTCGGCTGCCGTGGTGGGGAGGGGGAGTGCGTTTGACGCGAGCCCCAAAGCGTCCGTGTTTTCAACCCCACAGACGGTAACCGCCGCTGGGGGAATGGGGTTCGGGGTGGTATCCACGGCCAGCAGGACCCTACCGCCCCCGACATCAGGCCAGGTCTTTGTTTCTGCCCCTCGCAACGTTCACACCCTCCCCCACCCCTTCAGGCCGGGCCCTTCCGCGGACGCGGGTCGCGAGCTGGCGCTGAGGGCTGACCTCGTCACCACTACTGTCTCCGACGTCAGCGGCCCTCCCAGCCGAGCACCCTCTATCGCGTCGTCCGCAATGCCATCCAGGATGACGGGGTCCGCGGCCTTCACATCCTCCCCGTACGGAACTCACTCTTCGGGCTACGGGACCACGTCTTCGGTGGGGTCGGCGTCGGGCTTTGTGGCAGACATGGCAACGGCGGCGATCCCTCCAACCACGTTTCCGGTTCCGAGAGCGGCGCGGCAGTTCCTGCCACTGCCGCCCAAGCATTCGCCGCTCTCCCCTGCCTTCCCCTACGCCGACGAGGACCCCGTGGACAGCGCCACCGCCTCTTACCCGGAAGGCACGCAGGAAGAGCACATGCTGGAGAGCCTCCGCAACATGGATGTGAGCGGCGGAGGCGTAAGCGGCGCGGTGGAGCAAGTGGTTGGGCCAAAGAGAAGCGTGCCGCTGGTGGCGCCGGACCTCGTGCCGGTGTCCTACGACGACTGGGCCTGGTTCCACAGAGCGCAGAGTAGCGGGCCGCCGCCATACGACACCGTGGCCGGCACCAGGCCTTACGGGGACTCGAGGCTGGCCCAGCACGTCGGCGTGGAAAGAACGAGGTACAACCCACACTCCGACGGTAATTGACGGAAGGATCGCCCCGTGCCTTAAACTCTTTCACACTTTCTTTCTGTCAGTATTCTTTTTGTATCACATTCCCTCGATATTTTTTCTGTTTGTATAAGTGTGTTTTTGTATGTGGATTGAGCGAGCAAACGCTAGCCATATACTTTCTGTCTGCATTTTTTTCCTTACCTTCAAATCTTTACGTTTTTCTTGCCTTCCCTATCTTTCCTTTCCCTCTACCACTGCAGGCTTTTGCCTTCCCTGCCTGTCTCTCACAACCTTTCTTTAATAGTCGATCCCTTTTCTCTCTCTCTCTCCTGCTCCCACTATCTGTCCCTGATACACGAGGCTGGTTTGTGTTTACTTTCTCAGGAGCGGTTTACAGCACCCAGCCACGGCTGTAAAGGGGCCAGTCTCCCAGCCGTCAGCTCCCATGACCAACGGCCAGATCCAGCAGCTCAGGACAAACATCGGCCACAGGTCAGGCTCTGCGAATTACCTTCCAGCCCTCAACAACACCACGCTGCTTCGGAACGCGGTGTCACCGGTGCCAGGGCCTCTTTCAGAGTCTGCGTTGAGCAGAACTCACGAGAGGGGCTTTGCCACCTGTGACATGGTCAGTTCGGCTGTGGGCGCCAACATCGCCGCCGCCAACTCCTCCTCCACAGCCACCTCGGCCGGAACGTTCTTCACGCCGTCAGCAGCAAATCCCAACAGTACGCTGGGGTACCACACCGTGGCCTACCCTCTGTCCAGTGACCCGGGATATTTTCAGAGACAGCCAGCCACCACAGCGGGAGTGACCGGACCGCCAGGAACCCAGCACAAGCAACAGGTCTCCACTTTCACGGACATGGTGGACATTAATAGATCCAGCGGCTCGCACCTGCTTTCTCGCCAAGCCTCGTCCAACGGCTTCATGCTGAGCAGCAACGGTGCGGATACTCTCCATACCGTGAAGCACTTTAGCCCCTCGATAGGGTCATCAGCCGAGTCTTGTGCGGGCATCGTGATGCGAGAAAAGGTCGGCTCGATGACCTCCTCCCGCATCAGCTCCCTGTCCAACCCGGATCGGCCGCACAACAGCCCAGCGCCGGTCTGCCTGGATCGCCAGGCCTCGCACAGTATGGACCTTGGCGCCCTCAAGTGGCGCTGCCGTCGGTGTACGATGGAGAACTCGGCACACGACACCGTCTGCGTGGCGTGCTTCAAGAGCCGCGCCGGGCCGGACGTGCAGTACCCTGAAGCGGGTGAAAGCAAGCTGGTGTGCCCCGTGTGCACCCTAGAAAACAACCCAGGGTGCGCAAACTGTGACGCCTGTAATACGCCTTTACCGCAAGGCGTGCACACTTACGTGTAGCGTCTTCGCACGCACTCACGCATGCGCGGTGGTATGCTCGTTGATTAGTTTGCTTGCTTGTTTGTGCGAGTGTCTTTGCAAAAGAAAAAAAAAACGCTCCTCTTCATCACAAAACGATGTTTGTATCCGAAAATATGGATCTTGGTAACGAACTATTTTATGTATGTTTTAGCCCTATGTTTTGCTGTGTCGGTATCTTTCATCTCGCATGTGCCCCCGTCTTTTCTCAAAATGTAGCTCACAGAAGCAATCATTTCCACCAAACATTGTGATAAGTAATGTACAGTCGATTAAGTCGTCAGTATGAGCTGTCCAAGCCTAGTTGTAGTGGTTGGGATGGCATTGTATCTGCTTTTTTTTTTACTGCATTTTTAAAGCTCTTGTTCACGATGGGAAGTTGCACTGGCACCTTCAGGACTGGGATAAGGAAGCATGAACGTTACTCCCGCAAGTCAGTTAGCATAAGGTGGGTGGTGGGGTAGGTGGCTGTTAGCTGGACCGCGCCGGTTTTTGCTACACAATAACGGAAACTCACGAATTTAGCTGGCGTTGGTTTTACACATATTTCATATCTGTGTGCAGGTATTGGTGATCCTTCTTCCGTGTGTGTGTGTGCGCGCGCGTGTGCGTGTATGTAATTTTGCGCTCATTAGTGACATAAGATTAAGAAAATCAGTTTAACCAGTGCTCGTATTTTCTACTGTTGGAAATATTTTCCAGATGGATAGACCGACTTTAGCCTTTGTTTTACCTGCACGGACGCTCGCACACACAGAGGCATGACTGCGTAGCAAGTCGCATTTGAGAACAAAACTGGCTGCTTATTTCCTTCTTTCATTTTAGTCTTTTCATTATTGTTCCACGTTATCTTTCGGTATTTTCATATTTTCCCTGAGGTTTGTTTGATCTATAGTTTAGAAAGGAGTGTTTAAACTTCAAACTAGATACAAAATTTGTCTATTTTTCGCTCGCAAGGAATGTTCATTATTTTCGGTTTTGTTTTAGACCCAGTCTTGTGTAGTTTCACAAATACGCATTCTAATTATTCTGAAGTCAACAATTGATAATGGACGATAAAAATAAGGAAAAAAGTTTGTTCCTAGTTGACGTTCTATTTTTATTTTTAATGCTGTCACACGAAAAGCTCATTTTCGCCGTACAAGTCACGTTATCCAGCTTTTGTCTATGTTGGGGCTTAGAGGAGACTTAATTGCTGCAGAATCGGCTTCACACAGAAGATAAGTGGAGAACAATAGGCATATAGCAAGTGTTAAAACGGATACAATAATATTCGAGGTGTGTTTGTGTGTCTGAGAGAGATAAAATGTTGTGTCGTGTCAGAGGGTCGGTGACGATCAAATCGAGGACATGAGACTTCACCTTTGTTTCAGGCTATATGCCTTTTGAGCGCGAGTGTCAGTCATGTAACTTTGTTAGCGAGTGAAATGTTTAGTTGCGTTATGCTGTGGCACAGGTGGCAGCAAAAGGTACGAGAACTGGCCCGTTTTAAATTTTATGTTCTTGATATTCTGGAAAGGTCTCACGTGATAACTAGAAGGCCAATAACCAACCTTTCACAAGTTTGGGAGTTGCACGGTGCTAGACTCTTCAGCCTTCTATTACCATTTCTGCTATTATTATTACTATTTCAATAGTTGAGCTGGCACTATAGAACAACATTAATAATTGAAAATGGATGACAAATAAAGTCAACGATTAGGTTTCACCGTGTACAACATAACATTTCTAATCAGTGTTTAATGTTGTGCAAAGACAATTTTAAAGATATAAACTTTCAAACACAAGGATTTGAGTTGTATAGAACATGTTCATAGACACCTGTGTGTGTGTGGACGTACTTTTGTTCTGAGTTTTGTTGTGAGACTGATGATTGCAAGAGGATTGGTATGCTGACACATCAAACACAAGATGTCACGAAAATGTATTTTTAAACAATCAGCTATGTTGGTGGTCGGCATGTGTCGCTGTTGCAAAAGCCCATCACTCCGCCTGCAATTTTAAAAGACGATTTTCTTTTTACCTTTGTTCTTTATATTACTGTAAGTGTCGACAGTGCAGATGTCAAAATATTCGGTTAGCTTAAATGTTGATCGGTTGTTGCTTCAAATGTCAACGTCGACAGCAAGTAACTCGTGCGATTTTACTGGATAATAAAAGTGAAATAGTCTCCCTTTACACTCAACCTTACGGATGTGAAAAATACACTCAGGAAAAATGTTTTGTTGTTGTCGTTTTAGATGTCGCATTTAAAGCAGCAGACATTAACTGAGGCTTTTATGTCACATACAGATATAAGTGGAGGGGAGGGACTCTGCAATAACAATACCCGCTGACATAATGGGTCTTCAGTGCACACCTGTCTTCTCGTCTGCGATATCGCACAAGCACAAAGCCATTATCATTTTACTATTTGACACCAGTAGTAAACAACTGCTTCATACGATGTCACACCAATCCAGACGGTCTCCAACTTTGCTAGGGTGCGAAAACCATGGAATTCTCATGAATACTTAGTGATTATGGTGTGACATCGCGCATAAGCTTAATAATTATTCTATCTACGATATCACAACAATAGTAAGTATACTACATGATAATGACAATTCTTTATTAACGAGAGGTAAAATAAGCAAGAAAATGCTTTTTTCCCATTTAGCCCTCGCCCTTTCAGGGGAAAAAATAAACTAAATAAATGAAGTAATTTAGTATTATGAGAATAATTAGTAGCACACATTTACCAAGAAACTATTCCACGATATCACACCAAGACTAAGTATACTACGATTTCACACCAATAATAAGTAACTTTACTACGATACTGCTTCACACCAATACCTCATAACGATACTACGATATCATGCCAATAATAAATAAGTATACTGCGTACCAGGGGGCAGCCGCCCCTCAAAAAAGATACCCAGGAGGCAAGAATATGAACATCGTTCACTGTCAGCATGGAGTTTGCCTGCTCTCATTTAGCTGACCATCTTCCGACGCCACTGCCACATTGCACAGTATTAAGTATACTGCGATGTTGCACAGTATTAAGTATACTGCGATGTTGCACAGTATTAAGTATACTGCGATGTTGCACAGTATTAAGTATACTCTCATATTGCACAGCATTAAGTATGCTGCGATATCACACGCATACAAGTCGACTTTATTCACAGCAGTTTAAAGTAGCTAAACTCAATATCGTACCATTACATATAGTAACTATATACCGACTTTAGTCCTCTTCGTAACTAAGGTGTTACATAGGGCATCCACTGAAGATTCCATTTTTATCTGTCAGCAGCAAGTCCAGCTATGCTGTCCCAGGACAGTTTCTCCTTTAGTTCTCATGTTTCTTTTGACTTTCTCTATTGGGGTAGGTGAGATCTCCCATTCAGAAAATTATGCTATTGTTATATGAGAAGAGTCTCTATAACTAGGTCTAGAAAAATTACTTTGTTTTATTCCGCTCACTCCCAAATTCCTTTTATTTCCTCACCGATTTCGTTCATGTTTGCCAAGGTATCATCCGTTTGCTGATGCTTGGCTGTACGGTTAACTTTCGGTTCATTAATTGTAGTCTCTCGTGTACTCTTAGCTCGCCTCCGCACACAGGAAGTGCATTCTACAAATTTAATTATTATGATTATTATTCCTTAATTCATTGCTCTTCGGCGTAAACATATAATGCTTAATCTATTTCGGTTAGTCTAATTATTTCCAGTGAGGAAATCCATAGTGTGCTAAATTAAGCATGTGACTTCCTGGTCCAGCAACAGTCTCTCACCTGTATCGTTCTCTATGGTGTGTCGCCATAACTTTCACAATACTGATCCGTCGTACGTGCTGTTAACAACCCTTCCCCCTCCCCTCCAAACCACAACACCCACCCCGTCCTCTTTGTGCTCCCTGCCGTGTGGTGCTCCTGGCTGTCACCTGCGAGGCAGGGTGTTACCTGGGTATACGTCATCAGATTATGCTGTCCCCGGCCATCATGTCGTCTGGTTTCTGCGCAGTGTCTCATGGCTTATCCTTTTGACAGGCGCACACCTGTGTCATGGCTTAGCTTCTCTCGCTTTTCGTGTCAGCGGGCTGTCACAGTGGACACAAGGAAAGGTGAGTTGAACTTGGTGCCCCTGCTTGGTTTTGTTTTCTTTTGTGCGAGTTGAAAACTTGTTGCCACCGCGCGACGCTCGGCTTCATGCGATTGTGTTTGTCATGGCAGAGATTAACTGTCCGTGAACCTAACCCGCTCAGATCACTGAACCATTTCTCGACCGTCTCTAGCTTGAGACCAGTCGTGCCTGACTGAATAATCTCATTTATTGTAACATTGGTACTTAGCCTGCAAATGTACAGTAACACACACAAACAAACAGCGGAAGCGAACATCGGTGACCGTTGCCTGTCGGCGCCCTAGAATATATTTTTAGCAGGTCACTTTGACACCCGGATATTTGTCCTTTTTGTTCAGTGTAGGGATTAAGCTCTGATCATTGTTTGCTTGTGGCCAGTCAAAAATCAGAATAATAATTTGTTTACATCCGATCGAGTTTCAAAGGTAGGTTTTCTTTGGTTAGCTTCTGCTTTACTCGGCACTAGGGATATGTTCTTGGGCAATACCGAGTCGATGGTTATATTGCTTTTGTTGACGGCCGTTTATTGCAGCAATATGGATAAATTATGGATTTACACCATACAGACCCGTGTGTTATAATGGCTTTAGCAGCCACTCACCTCCTGCAAAAGTCAGTCGCCAGGCAAATAACACTTACTCAGATAATTTGTTGTAAACTGGGAGTGATCATGGAAAGTTGGCATGCTATTGTTGATGCATTTATGGCTATTTTAAATGCTGCTTATTTTTTGTCATGCTCAAAGCATTTTGAAAACTGTAAGTTGTTGGGGACTTTGTAGGGGATTACTAGCAATCTTTAGGGACATGAAATCCACTTTGAAATAAAGATGTACTTTCTATATATGTGGATTTCAATCTGAGTAGCATGAATGGGCAGTCTGGATGTACATGGTATAATAGTGGAGGTAAATTGACCAGTGTTTTCCTTATAGTGACTCATGTAAATGTAAGCGCATGCGTATAGCATTTCCGTTTTCTTTTGGGGAACGGTTCTTTATATTTTTGCTATTGACCTTAAATATGGCAGAAAGCTTGAAGCAGAAACCTACAGTATTTGTGATTCTGTGCATTTAGAAAAAAAAATGTGTTGTACTAGCAGTGATTTGAGTTAAGGCTATATAGAAACTTAGGTGTGTATTTCTCTTACCTGTTATCCTGAAGCTATGGTAATTTATTGAAATGCTAGTGTCATTGGACTTCCTGATAAGCTGACATAAATCATAGTGTTATGCTTTCAATGAATATCTGAAATGAAACTGCAGGGAAGCTATAAAGTCCCTTTTAGGATGTATTCACAGCTTTTTAAAAAAAAATGTGAGTGAGGTTGGACTGTAGTTTGTTGACCAAAACTATTGTTGAGAATTATTTTATATAGAGTGCTTGAAATAAGCATCATTTTTTACTAAAAGTGACCAAATCATTAACCGGATTTGAGGCACAATATCCTAGTAGACATGCAGATGTCGAAAGTAAATTGCATGAGTCACATTTTAGGCAGCATCACAAAAATTAGCTTTGTTTGGTTGTCTTATATTTAAAAACAAACCTGTAAAAATAATGTTTACTGTTTATTAAGTTATAGGGTAATGGGTTTTAGACTTCTCTCTCTCCTTCCCATGCGCATATTGTTTCAAGGACCAGTAACACAAACAGGTAAACATTAGTGTACCTGCGTTACTATTTTTTTCATTCCTGATAGAAAAAAAGCTGACTAATTGTATGATTAAATGCATGTAAATCTCTGTCACAAACATTTGATAACTAGTAATGACAGAATATCAGCACTTGTGCCCAGTTTATTGCAAAGTGTCTCAAAAATTACCTCTGACCTATATGTTTTATGGGTTTAAGCTACTCATGCCAAGTTATTTGTGGGACTTTGTTTTTTATGCTGAGCCGTTATTCTTGAGATCTTGATCTGCTGAAAATTGTGGTGAAAGGTAAATATTTAAGGTGATATTTAGTTTACAAAGTTTTTATAATTTTGATGATTTTTAGGTAAGCCGATCATAGAGCCACAGTGCGGAATATTCTTTACTTCACTTGCTGTTATGTCACGTGACGATGCGTTGACGTTGATGGCGTTGTTCCCAGCCACACACCACACAAGCGGAAGCTTGGACCAGTTTTTACAGTTGTAACTTCTCTCCGTTGAACCGTTTCACGAGAAGGTCTTATGACTTGCAAGCCACGATGTCACAGGCTTTGCCGCCGACTGTAGTTTGGAATCATGCCAATAAGTGACTGACTGCCACCGAGGGCCACAAGCTAGGTATTTTAGTGCCGCCAGTGAAGACGTTGGACAGACGGTTTTAGCAGTCATAAATTTCATCACACCTTGGCCTGTGTTTATTCAACTTGACAGGATTTTCTTTCTAGTCTCGGATTATCACTCTGTGTGTGTGAAGCACATACGACGTCGCACCTGACACAACAGCACCTGGTAGCATCGCACACACAAATACTAAACTATATTGTGGGGGTCTTACAGACGGTCCGCGTTTTCAACCAGTTGGCAAACCAATACATTGACCATGCAACTAAAAATGAGCGGCAAAGAGAATGAATGGACTCTGTGCATGAAGCTGGAATGGGGTTGCGTGCATGGCTGGAAACAACGCTACATCATTGACCTTGTTAGCTCTTGTTGCCACCTTCCCTGGCTTGCCCTCGGTCAGC
This sequence comes from Pomacea maculata, assembly GCA_004794325.1. Classification (NCBI taxonomy): domain Eukaryota; kingdom Metazoa; phylum Mollusca; class Gastropoda; order Architaenioglossa; family Ampullariidae; genus Pomacea; species Pomacea maculata. Next base: position 24,492 of record SRHC01002867.1, read on the forward strand.
CTCAGCACCGTCCGTGCCTGTCCGTGCCCAAGCTGTCGTTTGTCGGATCAACTAGACACTGTTTTTGCAGAGGCCACTGGCTAGTCTGGTTGGGCTACTCGGGGGTAGATGAGGTCATGTTTATTAAGCCGCCGGCGCATCGGTGTTGTTGATGTCCGTTGGGGAAGCCGTTGGCGCCGCTCCTTGTGTCATCCCATGTTGGCGATTTTCAGGCCTGCGCCGCATCTCATCCTCTGTGGGGCCAGTTGCACAACACATTTCTGATTTTAAATACTTTTAGGCCTTTTACATTCTTAGATAATCAACACAGTGCGCAACAAATTTTAGAACTTTTAAAAGACATACAGTTTTAATATAAGGTAAAACTGTTTTCGTTCCCGTCAGCACGTACAAGGCATATAAATGGAATGGGAGGGATTTTTCAAATAAAAAAGTTGCCAGATTCGTTGCCAGGTTTAGGAACTTATGCAGCTATACCCCTTGCGATGCCAGGATGGAATCAACGTAGGTGTGCTATGGGGCCGTGTGAAAACTTCTCTTCCTGGGCAGATGTTGACTGTCGAAATGGTTTACACATGTGTTCTTCACTACTCACGGTCTGCAAAAAGACGAAATTTAAAAAAGTAGCAAGAAAACAAGAGGATGGGAGTGAGCAGCACCCTGGTTAGAGAAACATGCTGACCTTATTTGACCTGTGACAAGTGACAGGTCGTTAGGAGCAGGGAAGGAGTGAAGGGGGCGGTAGGAGATTGTGTGACCTGCTCGTGAGAAAAGCTGCACAGGGATTTATAGAGAACACGACGCAGCAAACGGACATTTGTTGCAGGAATTTACTCCTTAACTCTTGTGAAGAAACTAGATGAACTCAACATAAAAACTGTAACAGAGACCTCCGTGCAATTTAAAGAAAAAGAACACTCCATTTTTTGAGGGGATAGAAGTTTAAATGGAAGGTCAGGGCTCCACGATTTTTTTCTCAATGTTATCATCAGCAATGTTTATTTCAGATTAACAAGAGGGCTTAGACAGTCTATTAAAAGCTTCAGGGTATATTTCCTGCCATAATACACCACTGATTAGTTCTGCACCTAGAGGTAAATCTCTTGAGACCTTGTCCATGTTACCATCCTAGAAGGGTAGCCATTAAGGAATCTGCAGGATTTCGTGAAATCGACATTATTTGTAAACTTGTTTAAACTTTGGATCTTGTTCACTGATACCATCCTAATATTCGGTTCATTCGACTTTGGCAAAGTGAATAAAAAGCTTTCACATCATAACAGTTTGTCTCCCGTGCAATAGTGGGAAGGGTCTGAAGAAGTGGGGTGGTTGGGAGGCAGTTTTCGTTATCTCTGGTTTGTGTTTTGCCATAATTTTCATGATCAATTTTATGATTTAAAGTTTAAAATTATCCTTTTTTTAATACCACACGCGTTTGCAAGAAAGACTATTTTACAAGCTAGATGGTGGACCTCGATTGTAAAACTGTTTCCTCACTCAAGTACTATTCCCTCACTCAAGTACACTGATATCCTGGTTTCACGAACCAGTCCTTGTATTTATGGTACTTGGGGCCCGATTTTATTAGGGGTTGCAACTCTCCTTTCTTCGTGTTATCAGTCACTATTGTACTAACCAACTCGGTGCGTGTCTTTGTGATTTTTTCCCTCTTTTTTTTTTCTTTTATCTTCCCCTGACCTGTGTGCCTCGTGAATCACCATGTCACAGCAACAGTGAAAGGTTGTGTACATGGTTGAGGTTGAGATGTATAGGATGGAAATCTGTCCTCGAAGAGTGTTGGTAATCAGAACTGCACACATTTTGTTTTGTAAAATGTTTAGAACAGTCAGCGATAGTGGTTATTGAGGTGAAAAGTCGATTTCCTGACAGAAAAAAGTGTGTTGGATGCAGATAACATTAAGGAAGGGGAGATAGGTTTAGGAAACTTGTACAGTGCTCTAATTCTATGACATACTAAATGACAGACTATGGAATTCTTTCTACATCTACCTATACTCTTATCTCACCCTGTGTACTGAATGAATGTGTTTTGCATGGCCCATAGCACCTGGGCGAACAGATTCCCGGCAGGTGTGCACCTGTGACCGCACGTGCTATTTTCTAAAGGATGGACTGTGTGCATGGTGACCTAAAGGTCGAGATGGCTTGCTTATTCACGTGAACAGCGCGATCTTTCAAACATCGCAAAGTCTGGCATTCCGACCGATTCACTTCCGTTGATGACGTCTGTGTTGGCCTTATTCTGTTCATCACTGGACATTACAATAACATCTGGTCTGACAATCGAGTATATAGTTTACAAGATCCATCCCGATCAAAGACTACACCAATTTTATTTGCTAAACCCTGGGGCAGATGTAACTGTTGAAAGTGGGAAAGACGTGATTGTACCTTGATGACCTACGTGTTGACATTTATTTGAAGGCATCTTGGGAAGGGGACAGACTGCGTTTTATTGACTGTGACCCCGTTTTATTGACTGTGACCCCGGCTCTTCGTCTCCAGGGAACAACCCTTTCTAGTCTTTCATAGGGCGGATGCAAGTTTGACCTGAAAGTTTGTCAGTTTGTGACGGCCTTTATGTCATCACTAAGCACACTGGCCATTAAAAATGGAGAAGGTCACCTCTGTAGTTAGCGTCATGGATGGGGACAAAGTTGTTGGAAAAGGCAATGCTATGGTGCCAGCAAGGGCACGGAATGTCCCCCTCTCCCAACTCTTCTTAACCATTTGTTTTTGTCCAATTTTATACAACTATTTTACCTCATGCTGCTGAGTACAGTTCAGTATCATCAAGATGCAATCCAAAATGTAGTTCTGTTCAGTTGAATAATGCAGATGAGAATATGGATCATATATGTTGAAGCTACAGCTAGTGTTGACATTAATGACAAAAGTACACTTTTGTCTGTATTAGTCCTGCAGAGTAAATTGTATTGTTTCTTGTTCCAGACCAGCAAAAGTACAATTCTTTTAAAATGACGGTTTCATTTCAAGATACTAATTCACAAAATTTGATTAAATAACTCTTCACTGGTGAAAGATAATATTTCAAATATGAATCGCACAGATGTGCACAGAAATAGGTTAAATATGTAATTTCAAGTTTAAAGATCCATCAACATATGCAGCCTGTCTTCCCAGTGGGCTTTCCCTTGAGGACATGTCTTCTAACTCTTCCCATACAGTTCACACCCTCAAACAGGAACATCTTCAAAGCTGTGTGAGCTTAGATAATGTTTGAGATTTGACCTCCATTGTCTGTGCCACATCTGTGTTTGAAGGCTGAACAGAGCAAAGAGGGGGCCTTGGTAATTGGCATCCTGTAATCAGGATGTCATTTGTAATCAAATACCCACATATCTGTAATGCTAGGTAGGTCTGTAATGCTGAGTTGATAAATCTGAAAGCTAACCTAGATCAACTCAGAACTGCAATGTGTGCCTCTTTAATAAGTCTAGGTTAAAAAAAAAATACCCATTGAAGTTTTTTGTAAAACATAAAATCTTTGGCAAGAAAGAATTCCTAGTAAAGAGAAATTAAACATTCCGTGTATTTAATTTTAATGTTATGACATATATTTGAAAGACTATTTACAAGAAAATGTTAATGGTTGCACATGTACATAGACCTGAATCTGGTCATTGCTGTCCCTCTGTGTTTATACCTAGTCAGGGAACAGATATTCCAGTTTAGTTTCAAAGAATGCTTTTCAGGAGGAATGTAGGTTTTTTCCCCAAAGCCCAGCCCCCTCCTGCTGTCTTCATGTTTAGTGATATAATCTTTTAATGCAAATTTATTTGTTTTCAGATCAATTTGTAAATGAAATGCCTTGAGGGAATGGTATTTGAAAAAATGCAATAAACATGGCAAGCTATAAGAATGGAATGAACAAGCTTATCTTGTGCCTCATAACAGGTTTGTTTTTCAGTTGTGACTTTTGTATAGGATCATTCTTAATTTAAACTTTACAAGAATTTCACTAAGCTTTGTTAAATAATGAGAAAGACTTGATCAACATGTGTAGGTGAAATAATAAATACTTTTACAGAGTATTAAGTTTTAGACAGTTGTTGCAAGATAAATGATTAGGTAATATGTTTATTTACATTTTTGGGAATAAAATAGACATTATGTAAGAGGTTTTTTTTTTTCTTTTAGTGGTTTTGTGCATTGATGGACAGCCAGACTATCAGAGGGCAGGTAAGATCTGATCTTAAGTCACCAGGGTGTGAGTGCGAACATCTACTGTGTGCAAATGTGTATCAGTGTTTTCTTCTTCTTTACACAAATTCTCATTACACAAAGTTGACTTTACATAAAGAATTCTGAAAGAAATTGGCACTCCAAAAAAAAAAAAAATCCCAAAAGTTTCTTATGTAGAACAGACACTTTCATTTCATCATTTTGGTTATTATCATGGTGCAGTAATTAAAATGTGTCATGCATTTTATGACTTTTGTGAAATAAAGATGTAACAGTCACAAGTAGCCAAAAGTGTTTGCGTCATAGACAAAGAGCTGTATTGATTTTATATGTATAACTCTTAAAGGAACCACGGCAAAGATAATAATCATATTTACAAGTAGAAAAAGTTATTTAAGGACAAATAAATTAAAAGTTATTGATGATTATCTATTTTTCTGTTATAGACACTTCTGAATGTTGCTTATATTTTTCATTGCAGAGATAGACCTTTGTGAAAAAGTACCAGGCTTTGAACCCAATGGAGCACATCTGTCTTCTCCTGGTGACAAAATTATGGCATATGTCAATTGGACAGGGCCAAGCAAACCACCAATGTGTCTTATGAGGTTTTCAACATGTGAATCCTGTCGACTGCGTGTAACACCTATGTCAACGTTTCAGTTCTATCAGTGTGCCCCCTCAGAAAATTATCTACGCTTTGATGGATGGTGTGCTCCAGGGTATGTTCTTCAGTAGCATTACCATTCTTCAGAAAAAATATTTGGCCTACCTGTCGGAGCTACCGATGTTCTGTCACCCCAGGCAGTCTCTTACCAATTCATCCCCTACCTTCCACCATTCTTGTTTCTTATTTTGTGGGCACAGCAGTCTGAGCTCACCTACACATAGGAAAATTAAGTTATCATCATGATCATGAATGTGCAGGGTAGTAAGCTTGTTTTTCGTTGGACAGGATGTTGCTAGTCACGTTATCTTACTCATGATCAGCTGGGCAGAATTGCTGAGGTAAAAGGCAGCTACCTAGATTGCTGCCACACTTGATTGCTAAAATATTGAACCCTTTTAATTTTGGTTTGCAGGTGCACCTACCTACACTTATATGACCGAGACTACAGCAATCAAACTGCGAGGTCTTACAGCAATGAAACCATTTTTGAAGACTATGTGACCCAGTCACGATTCCTCTATGTCATTGCCTGTGCCAACAAGAGTGTCGAAAACAGAATATTCATGAAGATTAACATTTCCTCAGAAGGTAAGTACTTCGACTTACTTATAATCCACAATAATAAATAACTGATCAGTCCACTATCATGTTTGTGAACTGGTGGTGCAAGGAGTGCACAATGATAATAAAATATGTTTATCTCAGGCATGGTGAACCATTTAGAATGTTATTAAAAATATTTGTTAGAACTTAAATGTGTACACTGATGAGGTCTGTGCTGTTACATTTTCTGGTTTGTTTGAGAATTTTTGTTACGTTCGTCTCATGCTGGGTGGTGGTGTACCAGGGTTTTTGATTTTTAGGGCAAATGAAACAAACTGTGCCTCTGGTCTCCATCAACTAAAATAATAGGTCATTTTGTAGAAGAGAAATAAAAAACTGGACATTAAAGGGCCAAGTCATTAATTTCTGTTAATTTAAAGATCAGAAATGGAAAACAGCCATGGAAATACGAGACTTGAGAATAATTAGAAACTAAAGAATAGAAATCTGATGTATTTAAGGATCTAATGTACGCAAGTCTTGAAACTTTTTCCCTTGTGGCACCCATGATGACTGCCTGCCCCAACCCCATTCCTCAACTTTGGTAAACCACAGGTGCTGGAATAAACTGTTATTATTTCATCTTTCTGTTATGTTAAGGAGAAAAATTTTAACAAAATTTAGATTTCTATGACTCCATGATGTTAATTTTTCTTTTCAGTGAAATCTTCTTTCTTTCAAGCCACTTCAACTGATGTGGGGAAAAAATATATATTTACATCTCCATTTTTCCCAAACGAATATGCTCTTAATTCAGAAGTATACAAATACATATTTCTTTGTGCCTCCCAAGATGAGTTCATTACTATTTCGTTTGATGACTGGCAGTTGGCAGATACCTCTTCTCTAGCTGTGAGTATTTTCTTGGTTTTGGCAAAACATTTCATTAAAATGTGACCTTTTATAATGGAGTTGTTTAAAATTATAAAAGTTGTTTAAAAGAGGAACATTTTCTTAGCAGGATTGATATCAAGATGAAATGAACAACTCAGATGAACTGGTTTTGGCAGCATACCTTATGGGTTGAAAGTATATGAGATGTGATGCTTCAATTTCTTTCTTCATTAACTGGCCATAATTAACTCTTAAGAAAAATAAGATAATTGTGTGCAGTATAAATTTTCAAGTGTTAAAAGGAAGAGTAAAGACATTTGTAAAAAGAATAGAATTAGTGATTGTTTAATTCCATTAATTAATTTTTTCTGGTTAACCAATAGAGAAATAAGATCACTGGGTTGTCAGCTGGAATCTTTTTTTTTCTTTCAAATTGTAAACACTACTTTTACATTAATTTCAACCAGTTAGAGAACAAACATCTTGGAAAAGACTGTTGAAAAATCTTTCCCTGATGAAATTTAAATATCTGCTTTCACTGTATTTATATTATTTTTAGCAAATTAAAGCATGCGAGAGTATGAGATGGTGTGATGGTGTATGTTTTGTATCAGTGTAAAGTACCTTGAGCTTGCCTTTGTTGGTGAGGTAAACTACTGCATAAATAAGCAGTATTTATTTTTGGAATAAAATATAGGAATGCTTATGTATGTACAAGTATGTGTACACAGTCTCTCATCATGTATAAATATGAATTAAAAACAAAACTTTATTTTGCTCCCAATCCTTATTTGTGCTATTATATGCATACCTGTGCACATACATTCTTTCACACACACATATATCGATAGGCCAGTATTAATTGGCACAAATGCATATATATGACACTTTCATCTAATTACAGTTTGAAAGTGCCAATATTGTTGGCCCAGTTAAAGGATCAAGTAGTCGACCGTGGATCATCTCCAATAGCTTTCAGCTGGTGATGACGTTTAACACTGGATCATACTCTTTTGGAGACCACATTGGCTTTAAGGCCACATACTCATTTTTCAAAGAAAAAGGTTTGTCATCATTTTGCTCCTTTAGGTTACTCAAATTGATCTAAACAGCCATTTCCTTATCTGGCATATAAAGCAGGTATTGTGGTTAATTCTTCAAATTTTGTCTGAAGTAAATTGATACAAACCGTAACTAATCCTGACTATACTGTAAGTAACCATTTGTGATGCTAATTGGTGGTTGATTTTTTTTTTTTTTTAAACAGATCGTTATGACATGCCAGCTGTTGTTACAAGTAAGTTTTATTGTATGCACTTCTCTTGCTGTTATTCATTTTCGTCTTTATGTAGGGAGGTTCTATGACCTGAAAGCGTACTACTATAACTGTGTAACTTTTGCGATACCAAGTCATCACTAGGTGAGCTTACAGGGTCTGTCTTATGAAGTTCTAACTCCTGTTGCACATTAATCTGTTCATTGTATGAAAGTGAAGTATTGAACCATTTGTGTTCTGTGCTATATTGTATTCTTCAGTTTAACTTTCCCCCCACAGATTGTGGTGACTGGATAACTGACAGGGAAAGTGGAATCATTTCCTTCAATCCCACATTCAATGGACGTGACTACTATGACTGTCTCTGGGTTATTGAAAAACACAAGAGTTATGATGGAGTCGTGGTGAAAGTTATCAACTACAGCATATCAGGAACAGGTATTGTTTATTCCTGGGCATTTACATCAGTGATAAAACAGAATGTGTACATTGTTACATTGCAATACTAACTTTTCATTGTCTGCAAATATTCATTGAGATGCCCGTCTAATGTATGTGTGCCTGTATATGTATGTATTGTTTATGTTTACATGCTAGTCTAATTATTTAACCTGTAGTAGATGTGGCGGGAGGAGTGTGTTTGCACCCCACTTTCTGCATAGTACACCCTCTGCAGTGCTAGCTGCACTGTGGGCTAGACATCCATCAGGTATAAGATTTTGTGGCTGTGCTCATGTTATCTCCAAAGAAGTATGCGAATGTGTGCTATGTGGTAGGACATCACAGTTACCCTGGTGTTTAATCAACTCACATTTTACTTGTTACAAATGCACCTGTAATTGATTTTTTTTCCTTGAGCATAAACATTGTGCTGGTTTATCAGTACTATCCTGTACCTAAGCAGGGTTGCAACTGATTTTAGCACAAAAGAATACTGTAAATAGAATGTTTTTCAGCAGCATTTATTATTAATTGATTCTGAGAGGCTGAAGGGATTGGCTCTCCTTGAGTTTGTTTATGTTTTGTAGTCATGCTTCGACTTGGATAAAAGTGTTAGACTTTCATGTTTACATGTGATTCTGCTGTGTTTTCTTCCTCTTCTGGTTTGTAACAGGACTTTATATAATGTTATTTTTAAGTGCAAACTGTTCGGATCTATTGGCTGGATTCAACTGCGTCATGCTTCACTTGCTTCAGCAGCGACCTTGTGCTGCATTGAATAAACTGAAGTGATGATCACCCTCTTCCAGTTTCATTTGATAACATTTCTTCATATTCTCAAGATTACTCAATATCTTCCCAGTATTCTCCTGATGTAACTTACCTTATTCTCTGGAGTCGTTATTGTTAAAAGCTACAGTGATGAACCTTTATTGCTGGAACGCAGCAAGTCCTTGCATTGTTCTTCGTTTTACTATTTCGTGATTTTGTTCTACATCTTTGTTACTATTTTGTGATCTTGTTCAGCGCAGTGAGTCAGCCTTTGGCTGAGATATTTTGTTTTATAAATTCCCACATATTATTATTTCTATTAATAATTATATTTTACTTTGAAAATACATGTTTGCATGTCCAGATTGTCTGCCTTTATAACAGAATAGTGTTTCTTATTTGCAGGTATGTATAACAGTCCCTATCAAATCAATCAGCTGGAGATCCGAAGTGGTCTTACTTCAGTAGGTCATATTGAGGAAACAGCTAATCCAAGCACAAACCCTCGAGACACACCAGGGTTCAATACTTTAATTTCAAGAGAAGGATTTTATGTGCGCCTCAAGGGACACTACAGTGGCTCGAGAGATTTTGTACTCGCCTTTGCATCATTCAAGACAGGTAATCATTGATTCATACGAACATGCACAACACTAAAAAGTTATAAAAGTGGTCTCTCTTGGTATCTTCTTTGCTCCAATGTTTCATTGGGATGACAAATTAGGTGGGAAAAGTCCAGTGTTGTAAAGATTTGTAATAAACCAAAAGTAGTCATTTTAATACCAATCACACACAAATCCTTTGGCTAGAAATGAGAAAACTATTAAAAACACTAAAGAAATAAGTGAGGGGGTGGGGAGTCCTAAGAGTGACAGTCCAATCTTGACAAAAATGTCAGAAACAACTGTTTGTGTTTCCTTTGCAGTTGTAGATTCAGTTTGTAGTTGTATCTCACTCCTCTCATTTTTCAGACAACTGCAAAAACTTGTTTCTTTGCGACAATGGAATGTGTATTCCTTCATATCTCAGATGTGATGGTATTGATCACTGTGGGGACTATTCTGATGAATCATACCTGTTGTGTGGTAAGTCTTTTGGCAAATGTTTTCTGAGTTTTAAATGTGGATAATTTGAGTCAACATTATCTTATTCATGACAGCCTGAAATGCCAATTTCAGTAGGCCTGAGTGTTTGCTGCTAAAAGCAGTTAGACTTCAAACTTCCTCAAGAACTATGTGCTTAGGAAGAAACAGCTATTTTCAAAAGTGGAATGAATTTTCTATAGTGTTAAATGTCTTGAAATAATTTTTTATATGGCACTATGATTGAGTTAATTTTTCATTCATTAAACCCCTGTATGTAAATAAAATATTTCAGAAATATATGTGTTAGTGTAGTTCAGACACAAGCAGAGATGAGTAAAGAGCAAATGCACTTACAATATTTTATACAATAATAACATCTGTAATCCCCTAGTAGAGCTGTTGTGATGCAGAAAATTTTGCAAGCTCCCTACCATATGTAAACGTTTAGTACGAAGAAGCTTTATGATAAATATTTCAGTATCTATTATCTCCAGCAAAAGAAATAATGTTCCTTTTAATTTTAGGGCCAACTACTTCCAATGGTGGATCAGGAATCCAGTATGGTAGCACCCTAAGTGTGGGCATCATTATACCGATTGTGGTGTCTGTCTTTCTTTTGGTTGTCATCTGCCTTCTGGTCATCTTCATTCGGCGCTGTCGTAAGCTGTCCATCGAAGCTCACCGATCTCGCCAGTTCGGTCAGCATGTCAGCACCATCAGTGGTACAGTCAGCAGCCGCCAGCGTATGTAAAATGTCTGCGTAAATCATTCAAACCTTGGTATCAGAACATGACTTGTTTCAGATAGCCATTTTTGGAACTGTGTTTCCATTACTCTTATGGGAATCATTTCTCATTCTGACATACCCAAATCCTGCATACTTTCGCTAAATAATTTTTTTCAAACTGTATAACATCTACATATCAAATAAATAGGTCATTGTAATATAAAAGATGGTCAGCAGCAATTATTTTTTAATTAACCATTGAATAATAATTCAGATTCATCAGGAAAATGCATTGCCTTTGTTTAGCCACACAGTTAAGAAAAGGGTTGGAAAATGAAGCGTTAAAGACCACTTTTTTCTTGAGGTCTGTGTGGAATGTCAATCTCCTTCACTATCTTAGCTTCCCCAACCCTTTATGGCTGGGGGGTGGGGGTGGGGAACCTTTTTCTCTTCCAAGGTCCATTTGGATATTTGTAGCATCATTCGCAGGCCATACAAAATTGCCAACTGAAAAATTAGCTTGCTATATTTAATGAAACTTTTATATAGCTCATCCTAAAAGGATGGCTAGAAATGTTTTGCTAGTACCACATCGACTAATTTCATTATTTTAAAATGTATGTTATTATTATGACTCAGTATAACTTTATGTTGCTATGAAAAAAAACCCAGATTTAATAAATTTCACGTCCTACCTGAATTGCTTTTGCTGGGCCAGACCAAATGATTTTGTGGGCCTTATGTGGCTTGCAGGCCAGATGTTTCCCATCCCTGTTCTGTGGAGTTGGGTACCCATTCTGGACAGCAGGGTTGAATGGGGAAAGTTGCTGTGCCACACAGGTTTCAAACTGGCATGCTGTGGGGTTGATTGTCAATGTTCTAGTGACTCATTTATTCTTTTCCTGACATAGAATTGTTAATCTACTCGTGCATCATGTATGTTCAGAATTCCAATAAAAAAAATTGTCTTATTTCTTATAATAGAACTTAGCGGTTCTATCAGCAGGATAGGGTATTAAAAAGTTCTTACACTGGGAATTTATATACCAGCATTTCTGATACCAAGGTTTGACTGTACGTAGATAGGTCCCCTTTCTTCAAGACGTTTTATAAATTCATTATGCAGAGTTTTGAAGAAACTTTTTATCTTGCATGGGTGCAACAAGCTTAGTATTCATTAGTGAATTTTGCAAAACACTTTATGAATGTGTTGAGCAATTAAGCATTTTACCTTGAAAATGGTGATTAATTGCCCATGTGAGCAGAGTTTTACGCTGGCAGCTGAAAATATGCTTGTTCTAAGATGCTAGTATCAGAATTTACAGGTTTTGTCTGGCTGACATTTCAAAAAATGTGTGTACATATGTGTGTCTAGAAGCCAGTAATCACACTGTGAGGCTTTCAGGCTTTAAGAAGTGTGATGGAGAATAAGCTGTTTTGCTCAATGTTTGTTCTGTCACCAATAGAACTTACAGACTATTGATGAAGCATTTTCATATGCAGGTCATAATAGGAGAAGAGGTCAGGGACCTGGCGCAACATTCGAACCTCCACCTGCTTATGATGAGGTTCTCCATTCCACACCTATTGGCTATCTGAATATGGTGAGTAACCATGTTACAGTTAGTGTTTAGGAAAAGATTCATTACAGTTTAATTTTAAGAGATGGAATGCTTAGGAATTAATAGAATAATGTGCAGCCCATTTGCAAAGTCTGTTGGACTAAGCATGTAACTTACATTTATTGCATTAATGGTTTGATTTTTCATTGAGGGGAGCATTTGTGGAACTATTTTCATCTTTTAAATTTTGTTGTTAAACTGCAATGACAAGAACAGACTTACTGTTAATGGTTGTCATGGTTGCAGGCCTTTTCGGATCGACAGTCAAATCCTCTGACTGGATTGCTGGAGCCACCCAGCTACGAGGAAACCATGACGCCAACAGAGTCATGTCCCCCAAGCAGTTCACATGACCTGTCCTCAGACTCCAGTTCTCCAGAGACTGTTGCCCACTCTCACTTCTCCTCTTCTTACTCCAGTGACGACACGCATCCTGGTGATGATCATCATCATGAGTATCATGATCAGTTGCACAGCATTAACTCTGTGTCATCATCAGACGCTTCCAGTGAAGACATGGATCATGCTAATGCATGGCACAATGTGAGGCTTAGTCCTGGGAATGTAGCATTAACGCCTAAAGGGACTGTTGAGCAGCCCAATTCCCGTCGAAGCATTGCAAAACCGGTGGATGAGAACGTTTGCAGTGTTGAAGTGCCACTGAGTGAGTGCCCAAGCAACAAACAACTTAACCACAAGCATAATAAGAAAGGCAGTCAACAAGCAAATGAGGAAGACTTAAACCAGATTACGCCATCCATAATGAGCTCTGCGAGAGATTTGGAAAATACAGGGAGATTCTCACAGGCAGCTATAACAGAGGACCCTTCATTGGGCACATTTTGTCATGTTGAAAACTCTCCTGTAATTTGTGTTCCCCCGGTTGTACCTAGTGACACACCCAGACTTCCTCAAACTGTGGATAGTAGCTGCCGAGGAGATAGAGATGTTCCTAAAATGGGAATTTTGTCTGCTCAGTGTGGCACAGATGCAGACATGCTGCCCTCAAGGCAACGAGACCCGACACCTCAGAAAAGATACACTCGTAACCCCAACGCTTCTGAGTCGAAGCAGCCAAGACTAGATGCAGAAGGCAGAAAGGTCCATGATGGAGGAAAAAGGAGGAATCTTGGCAAGAATGGTCATACACCCTACAGCCTGTTAAGTCGTTCCATGGTAGACATCAGCAGACAGGAAGAAGAAGTTAGTGTGAAGCCACTTCAAACCACTAAAATGCTGAGTAAATCAGTTGATAACATACAACACGCATTACCAGATGGGCAGTCTGTGCACAAAAGAAACAGACTAGATTATGGTGGCGTGGCAGATGATTCTGTTTTGTCCCCAGGCCACTGGAATGAAGCAGCAGCTTTGCCTGAGCGTTATGTACCTTTTGAGAGAGATGCCGGCAGGGATCATGCCCTGGGTGGGAAAGATGGGGCGAAACCAATACCTCGTCCCAGAAAATCTTTATTACGCAAAAATAAGTCAGGTCAGACGTCGGATCCTCATGAGAGATCAAAGATAGATGACTCTCAGCAGCAGCAAAGAAAGGAAACGCAAAGACCAGACAACTCTACAAAAGATGAGCAAATCCAGAAGTCAAGGTCAAGCATGTCTAGTGAAGGAAGAAATATTCCACACCCTATGAATCACAGGCACATGCATGATGTAGCCAAAGATGGACAAAACAATTCTCGATCTGAAAGGTCTTCTCCAGGATATGAAGGTGCCTTACCGTCTGGTATGAGAGAGAGGCAAGATGGATCTCAGCCCAGATTCAGTCCCCCTGTGAATTCTTTCAATCATGGCAGACAGGAGACTGGGAGGAGTGGCATCGACAAGTGGCCAGAATTGACACAGTCAACTGGAAATGCTTCAGACCAAAACTCAAAGAAACTGCCAGGTCAAATGAACAATCATAGTCATGATATGCTGCCAAGAAATATGCAGCCTAATTCATATCAGTATGAAAGGGAGCATTCTGGTCAACCACCCAGAGATGCAGAACCTCGTAGTGAGAGCTCAGGAGGAAGGTTGAGAAGCTCAAGGAACCCTGCAGGTCAGAACAGTGGTCCTGCCCCTGACAGACCACCTCAACAAGGCGATAATAGAAATCCATGGCCTGATTTGCCACAGCATGCAAGATTGCCTTCTGGACAGAATAGGCCTCAAAAGCCTAGAGATGCATCTGGCGAATTCAGTCATCATCGTGACAGGCCACCTCAACAAGATGGAAGAAGTACTTGGTCTGATGCATCACAGCAGCACAGAATGCAGCCTCATGATGGGCGATCACGTCCACACAGAGAAGTAGCAGCTGAAGACCAGTTTGGTAACAACAGTAGCAGACCATCTAGACAAGGTGGTGAAGGCCCTCCACAATCAGAAGGGTTTCACTATCCGAGGGGCCAGTTGCACGAGAAAGCACCTCATTCGTCCAGAAACACAGCAGCTGTCAATGAGAACAGTATGCACAGAGTGGGGCCTGCAGCGCCATCTGCATGGGGACAACCTGACAGCAGAAGCGCAGCTAGAGGATTACAACAGGCAGCGGGTGGAATAAGCCAAGGCAACCACTTTTCTGGGCATAATAGACCCATGGACTCTCGTTTGGTGCAGCCAAATTCAAGCAGAGATGGGCATGTAAGTTCCTCAGCAAAGGCCAGATATAGCAAACCTGGCATTGTGCATGATACTTCCACAGGTTCGCCAAAGGACTATGCAAATGGTGAGTCAAGGAAAGGTGCTGTATCAAATAGAGAAGGACAGGCAGAACCATTTCATCCAGATAATGCACCTGTTTGTTTGCAGCTGGAAGATAGCAAACCAGGAGACATGTTTGTTTGACAATGACAATGTACTTTTCCTATGGCACAAGGCCACTGTAAATACACCTGCATAAAATAGATGCCACACTATGTAAATGTCACTGTAAAATGTTTGCAGCTTAGTGCTTCAAAATAAACAACACAGATGTAGACATGCACAGATGTAGACATGTAGAGGGTATGGGTTAAATGTAGCTTCGATCCTAAATCCTTGTACTTGTGTGTGAATGCATGTGTAAATATTGTAATGCATGTTTCATTAACAAAGCTAATTAAAAAAAAAAAACAAACATATTGTTTATAGGAAGCTCACGCATTCATATGCAAGTACATTTGGAATAAGGTCTAAATGAAGTTATTTATGTACAAATGGAAAGATGTCTCTTTTTCCTGTGAAGGTGCCTTTATTTGAAAAAAATTTTGTTTATATATATATAGTTATGGCATTTGGTGGTGCAAGAGAGGCACAAGAATGGACAAATCTGGGCATCCATTGTCCATTCACTTTGCAAGATCATCACATAATAATTCTACCCCTTTATATTGTTTTGGGCTGTGAGGCACATCGAGATTGTGCTGTATAAGGGCTCTTTAATAATAATAAGGCAATTTTATAGTAAGATTGTATTTAGCAGACAAAGGGAATCTCCACTTCTCTCAAATAAAAATATAAACAAAATCACTTTTGTTTGGTACAGATTGTTAATAATGTAACATGCTAATAAGGAATGTATTAAATTTACAGTATTATAATTTTATGATTCATCATGGTCTTTAGTTGTTTAAAAGTAACATTTTAGCCAGTGGCAGGCATGTTTTATGTGGATAATAAATAGCAGATCATCTTGATGATGCAATAACCCTAGATAACATCTCCTTCATGCATGCCAGTAGTGAATCATCTCTGTTCAGATTTTAATTTTGGCAATCTAGTTTTTTTGGTAGTCCAGTAATGCATTTCATAATTATTTGTTATAGTCAAGAAATGTGTCAAAATTTAACTGGAATTTTCTTGATTGTTTTTTAACTTTCATATTGTGTTTGTACTCCAATTTCAAATAATATATATATTTATACATTTTTCTAACATATATAAAAGATGGTAAAGTATTGCCATTTCTTGCTTGCTGAAGATGGACTAAGAGATGGACTCTCATGTCTTGAAGCAAAGAAGCCCGTATTATTCCAAATGTATTAGAAAAACCTCTTTAACACCTTCCTGATCATGACCCCCTCAAGACCTAACTTTTTTTTACAGACATATTTTGTTGCCTCCCCAACCCAGCTTATGACTCACACTTTGTGCTTTACTACTATGCTGTTGTTTTTTTTTTGAAGTTGCCTGTTGAAAAAAAATTAAGTATATTTTAAAATAAGCTGCTTCTGGCTGCTTGCCTTATTTTACAATTTACTAGAGAAATGATGTAAAATAAGTACATTTTGAAAGAGACTGCTTGTTCTATGGGTCACCTGTCATTTTGACCCGAACTGTGTTGCTCCAGTTATAGCTACTCTATTGTTGTAATGCTGAAAGTCAAATCCATCTAGACCTGAAAGATGGTAGGGTTATGTATCAATGTAAAATATTATCAACAGAGCCATGCGTTATTTGAAAAAGTTCAGCTACCATCTCACTAAACAAAAACACATTCAGAGAACAAATTACACAATGGTGCTCACCATGGTTTTCTTTTTAATCATTGATTTTTTTTTGTGTGGTTTTTTTTTTATCAGTTATTAAAAAAAATTGTAATTATTCTTTAGTTTGGAGGATCTGATCAAATATGTGCATATATATTTGATGAACCAGGTGTTACACCATGGGCATTCATTTAGCCTGTGCCTGGTCGATTCAACTTTCAGTTTGGGATACCCAAACTAGGACGTATGGTTATGACAGGGTTAATATAACCAAGGGAATATGGTTTTGGTTGAAATGACCAGTGCCCGCTCATTATTGTCTTTTTACCAGCGCACATCAGTTGATTGTGCTTTATTAACAGTCTTTTGCAGGTCACATCTGTCAAAATTATTGTGACTGACTAGGCGCTATTATCATGTTCAAAAATATAAATGGTGCCTTTTAAGAGAGCGTCTTCATTTACATGTATTGATTTCTCTTACCTTTATAAAGAAATCTTCAATCAAGTTTAACAATGGCAGAATAAGATGACCAAGTCAAAGTGAAAATGACAAAAATGCTCTGTGATATGGTTTTCAAGAGCATTTAGTTAAATAAATTTTGAATGAATTTATAGGTGTTTGAAGTTAGGGTTCATGGAATAAAAGCAGACTGTTTGATCTACCTGCTAGGGCCCTTCTAAGTTAAACTCGATTTTGGTAGTTTCTAGGAAGTCTTAATCGTGAGTTTTTACTGTATTTTTCATGTAAAAAGCTACATGAAGAACTATATAGCTAATGGGTCATAGAGTATTGTTTACAGTATTTAACTATATTATTATTAATATCAGCATTTAACTATGTTAGTATTAATATCAATGTATCAAGAATAATAAAGTGGTGGGAACTTTGATCTTGTGTTACAGTTTACCATTTTGTAAAAATTTCTTTTGCCTATTGAAACTTTTATATTTGGTTGGTTTTTATAATAAAGTCAGCCTCAAAGTCTTCTTGATCTTTATGTTTTCACTTGTTTGAATTGGTAATAAAGGATGTCATTTAGGCAAAAATGTCTAGTTGGACACTTTTAAGAACTATGAACCTTCTCAATCTTAATAATGGAAGGGTGGTGGGGAGATAACTGCTCAGACTTCTTTGTAATAACTAAATGGTTGGGGGCCAAAGAGTTATATAAGTGATTGGGACTACCTTCCAAGTTGAATGACACTTGTTGTACAGGGCTTGTGCCCTGGTGGTGAGTGGGTGATCCAGTAGATCAACAGTAAAGTGTGCTCATCACAAAGACAGGATCGAGAGTTGATCTTCCTAGAAAAAGTCATTTCTCTCTGCATGTTGCACGTTTATACGACAGCTGGACTAATTATTTGATATAACCTTGTGCTAACTTTCCAGAAAACACCCAACAATTTTTATTTGAAGCTAAAGGCTGAAGTTGATATTTTAAAAGGTATTTTGAATGCTTGCAGTTACATAATTGTGATACTGTTGTGACAGAATGGAATCATGTAAAATTCAAATGTATATTATATAGGTGTGTGTAACAGGTCATGCAATAGACAACAACAATTAGGTGTTTTAATAAAAAGTGCAACCAAATACAAAGCCTTACAACCAATACAGAACACCACACTGTTTCTGAAATATGTAATTTTTATTTCCAAGCTGCAAGCAAGAATCTACATCTAAAAATAAATGCCTATTGCTACAACAGACATTAGTGCTGGAGGCTATTTTCATAAATTATTTTATATTTTAATTATTTGTTAGGATTGTTTCTCTTACTTCTGCATCATTATTAAAAGCTTGATGCAAATACACACCATTATTTGTGTGTATAAATAACTTTTCTGTAATGAATCCATTAACAGTGCAGAAATCTAGTTTACTGAATTTAAAATACTATACACTGCTGACAGAGATAAAACTCAATATTTACTGCAATATTTCAAACACCCAAATATTTAAATTCTTATCAATCATGTTTATAGTTTCTAGTGATTTTAATCTACAATTTTGAAAACAGATTTTTATTTGCACTTGTGTTTTTTGCCTCTGCCTGTAAGAGTGCAGTACAGACCATAGGTAAAACTATGGAAGTGTAACTGCAGCCAGAAGTTGGTGTCACATAAAAATTAAACTACACAGTAAATTTACAATCACACAAGAATTTGCACCAAAACAAAATGAGACTGTACAGTTCAGCATACATCTGCACCTTGTCTATTTTATATTTTAAAAACAATCAACAGACACTTAACAGTGTTTTATTTATGCTTTAAAAAGTAAAACTATATACAGAAGTGCATGCTGTGCACAAAAAAACCCCTCAATACACTTGAGAAAAGATTACAATTACTCGTTGAATCAATTACAGGCAAACAATGTGAAATCTGTCAAGAAAAAGCTGTCATGTTTGTTCTTTTCCTTCAATTAACTAAAGGCCTTTAAACCATTTAAAAGTCTATATTTGATCTTTCTATGAAAAATATTTATAAACTGCATCTCCTGGAAAGTGATGTACTTCATTTTTTCGATCATCTTAAATTTGTTGTTGCTGTTTAAGCTCCCTTTGCCAATAGAATGCTAACAAATAGGCTTCAGTGTTAAATCCAAATCATCTCAGTGACTGGAATTTCCTTCATCTGTCATCCAGGAAAGAATATTTTCCATATCTTCTATGCTAATCTCAGAATTACTGTTTGTCATGGATTCTGTGTCAAGTGAACTGGAGGAATCAGAACTATACCCAGTATCTGAAGAACAGAAGACATCATCCAAGTTCAAAACTTCTGCCTCCATTTTTGTGTGGGTCTTGCAGTATTCACCTTCGACTGTTGTGGGCAGCTTAAAACCGCAAGAGCTCTGCCATGCTGCTGCAGTGGGAATGAGACAGGCTGCTGTCAATACGTAATCCTGGTGCTTTGTGTGTTCATCTGCAATGTCATTGGTTTCAGTGGAAAGCTGTGAGCTGGACATAGGCAAGATCTGACTTGCCATTAATTGCGAATCGATTGTGTAAGTGTCACTTTCTAGCATTTTTGATTCTTCTGCATCACTAGTGCTTAAAGTTTCTGTAGACCCTTCTAAAAATCTATCCATTAGTTCAAAACCTGACCCTGTTTCAAGTTCAAGATCTAAGAAATCAATCCCCACGTGGTCATTCATTTGAAATTTTGGTTGATCAGCAGAGACTGCAGCAGCATTTAACAGAGAACCTGAGGCTTGAGCAGGCACCAGTTCAGCCTGAGGACTACAGACAGGAGCAATGTGTTTAGTGTACAAGGATTCTTCCATTTTTACTTTATGTAAGCTGTCATTCTCCAAAATCTCTTCTGGTGCTCCAACACTGCAGACAATCTGTGGAGCTTCGTTTGCTGTTTGCATGGCCATAGCTTCTCTCTGTTTTGCTCCGAGGCTTTTCTTCATTAAAAAATTTAACATCTGTTTTTTACATTCAGGGTTTAAAGTTTGCACAGGAACTGATGTTTGCTGAGAAACTGAGCTAGCTGTTGAAGACAGTGAAGAAGGCAAAGCAGAAGATACAGAGTGAGAAGGAGAGAGTTTTAATTGTTTTACTGGACCAGAGTACTCAGTGAGGTCTTTAGCGAGTGTCTCTGTATTGCGTGTGCGTTTACCTTGTAGAGGTGATGGCTTGTGTTTTTGATTGTCTTGTGCATTCTGATTTTGCAAGATTTCTGTGACATCAAGCTGCTGCAAACAGCCAGTAAGACAGTTTTGTAGATCCTTAAAAATACAGGGATTGACAGAGATGCCATGCTCTTCCATCTTGCGACGAGCTTCAGCAATCATTGCATGTGTATTGCTAACCTGTCGGAGAATGCTGCTGAAGGATGTCATGAGGAAGACTTCATTATATTTGCCTGCCTTCCACAGTTCTATTTCTTCCCTGATGTCACTGGGAAGTTTCCCCTTCTTTCTCAAGTGCTGCTCTAGACACTCAAACTTTACTTTCAAAGTGTCCTTCGAGTCCTTTGGGTTGGCAGTGGGGTTTTTCCAGGGAAACCGGCAGGTGCTATCCCACCAAGCCGGCTTGCACTGGGCTCCCCACACTGCTTCTTGTCCCTTGGCCTTTCCTGCTGCTAGGCGGGACAATTCCCTAACAGCAAAGTCATACCAGCATTTCTCACTGGTGATGGGCTCCCGGTGGGATCCCAAAATAGTGTCCGTAGGTGCCGAAAACAGGCACTGGCACTTGGCACTCATGGCTGAGCAGAGAACGCTTTCCTGTCGTCAGGAAATCAAGATCGCTGGGATTGCTTCCCCAAAACTGGCACAATGGCGCAGCAGAAACACCAAGAACACTTGGAAGATTGTTGTCAACCACACGACTCTGTGAAGAACATACCGCAGGGCACTTTGAAGAACGCTCAGAAGATCGCTTAGTCTCTTGTATCGTCAATTTACCGCAGCCCAGTAAACCATCCAGTATGGCTGAATTGGAGCCTAGCAGGACACTTCCACTTAGAAGCAGCCAAAACAAATCTTGGAATGTGAACTGGATTTGCTGATTCTCAGATGAAGCCTTTTGCTGAAATGTTTGGGAAAATGCCTTCTGAGGAGTCAGCTTCCAAAAACCAGATTGGGCCTCTATGCCATTATCAATGACATGTTGACTCTGCTCATTGGCATGCTTTTGGTAGGCTTCGTCTAGCTGAAGAATTTTAAACTCTTTCTGACAAAACTGCTTGTGTTGTTGCTGAGCTGAAAATTGTTGGAGATCTTCTTTGGCTGGGTGTTGGTTCTGGTCTTCCCCTAGCCCCAGAAGGGGCGGGGAATGAGATGTAACAAAATCCATCATGTAAAGAAGGAAAATTATCCTCCTCATGGACGTATTCTTGTCTCAGCTGTTGATGAAACTGCTACAACCTGTAATCAAAATTTTATGTAGCACTTAGAATTCCAAATCAACAATTTATTTTACCATCGATATTCATCTGTACAAGTTATCTATGTCTCAAGTAAGCATAATACACAAACTTTAATACATGTGCACAGACAAGACATTTACTTTTACTTGAAAATTAGGTAAAACGTTTTCTTGACCTAGAGGCCTAAACCTTTTTTTTGTGCTGATCAGTTTTATTTTTTAAGAGTTTCTACCGACCAAGACTCTTTTTTAATCTTTTTTTAATTATAGCACATTATAGTGCAATCACTTAAATACAAGAGTAAAATTTACTTAACTATAACAATAGCACTCTCCTACACTTACTCTCACTTGTTTTCTCTCTCCTGCACTCTCACGTTTTCCTTTA
This sequence comes from Pomacea maculata, assembly GCA_004794325.1. Classification (NCBI taxonomy): domain Eukaryota; kingdom Metazoa; phylum Mollusca; class Gastropoda; order Architaenioglossa; family Ampullariidae; genus Pomacea; species Pomacea maculata. The sequence goes on from SRHC01002867.1 coordinate 46,496, forward strand.
TCTCTCTCCCTCTCTCACACACAGGCACATAAACAGGCCTCCACTTTCACTCCTGCCCCTCATTTATAATTTAGTTTAGGGACAACACATAGGAAAACATTCATTATATAAAGGAATATATCAGGTTCATATGATCTGGCATTTTTATATAGACATTATAACTATATATGCCATTACAAGATTACAGAGAATACACTATCTGCTGGCATTTTCAATAATACAGATTATAGGTCTGAACTTTATGAAAAGAAGAACGCAAAAGTTCCGAGATCAGATTTACTAGGAGAGTTTTATAAGATAAAGATGCACCACAGCCTAGTTCGGTGTGCAGATCCTAGGCTATATACTTTCCTGTGGAACTTCACTCCCAACCACCACCACCCCTTTTTCTTAACAGCTATTATATAAAGTTTGTGTTTTTAAGTGTGTGTGAAGACCTCATGCAAGTCTCTTTCCCCCAAAAAAGTTCAGTATCAAAGCTGAGGGCAAGGGGAATCTATGAACGGTGCGAGAGGGGAACAAAATTAGCATCCTAACATGGGGAGGGAGGGGATCAGAAGTTCATTCTTCTTCAATGGCATTCATTTCAGGTCAAATCATTCATGTTAATGGAAATCGCGATAGATCGATCGATCATATCATATCACATATGAATTCACAATTTCAGGAATAACACTAGACCTATACCAAGCTACATGTATATATTTTACCTTCATGTGGCATATATATCTTCTTTTTTTGTTTTTGACCAGTGTGGTTAAACCAGGAGAGGTATATAAAATAAATCACGCATGAACATTAATATACCGTATTAAATAATGAGCAGATTGTACATACAGTTCTCTTATGCATTGACCATGCCAACGCCACGACTATGTGATGAATGAGAGATACCTATACCAGAACTTTTAGGGGTTTTTTTTAAAACCTACAACTTGTTTCTACTATGGTTTTAACAGATTACGTTCGACAATATAGTTCTTATATTTTTTTTTCTGAAATACTTACCTTGACTGTGAGAAAGACCGGCTAACTAAGAAGAACCTACAGACCTCCACAGAAAACGACACCTGCCGATGTTCTCAGGGAAATGCGGGGTTGCACAAGTGCTGTGCAATACAGTATCGCAGCCTCGCTGGCAACCAATCAACACTGCGTGCGTCACACGAGGGTTAACCCAATCACGTGACCAATACTCAGTCTATAAATAACAATATCGTCATTACTTTTTCCACCAATAGGAAAGTAGGGGGTTGACCACGGGCGTGAAGCTGCGTGGTATAAAAATATAACGATAAGACTGTGTTATATATATAAGTGGTATATTCTGACACTCACATTTTTGTTACTGCAGATAGCTTTTTCAGCTGTGATTTATTTATTGTTAATTTTCGATCTATAACTTCATGTGTCCTTTACACGTTTTTGAAATTATTTGTGATCTTTAATACTAATTAATTCAGATCATCCCTAATTAAAACCAATTAATATTTCTTTGTTGCCAGAAGCGGTGTGTGAACAACAGGTGACATCTTACTTTTATTCTGACTGCAAGGTGCAAAGATCGAGGTCAACTGAGCTGAAGAACCGTGCGATAAAAAATAGTCTTTGATATGTTATCGCCTATATATAATAGCAATACGGTGTATCGAACGAGACAACGTTTTTCTCAGCATTGGGTGGATCATGCACTGAAAAAAAAAACCAACCATGTACATTCCCATTTTATCACAGATACATCCCCCACAGACTTCACAAAATGATAATAGGGATCACATGGGAAGCCTGTGCACACGTACCCCTCCTAGACCAAGAGAAGGACTAAAATAAAAATTTAATATTGTTTTAGCAATGTTAATGTTATGTCCCTTTGTTGGGTCATCATTCTAGTGTTACTGATCATCGCTAACCTACAGATAACATAAATGTATACAATAGCATTTTGATAAATGCAAACCAAACCTTAAAGGAAACTTTAATAAGGAACTGTGACATCCTTAGACATCTCTTTAGCATAGATAGAAAGCTGGACAATAATGGGGAGGGGGAGGGGAACAGAAAGTACTGTCCCTCGTCATGGAAACATCTGGATATATATATATAATCATGCAGTTTTTTTTCCCTCCCATTGATGTCCGAGAAAATACTGTGACGCCAGCTTAATATGGTTACTGTCAGTGACACATCAGGTTTTGCATAGTCCCGGACTAATTGTTTGACCCACGCATATGTAGTTAGTGCAGTCTGCATTTTAGAAGGTTTCAGGTTCGAGGCCAAGAGAAGTTAAATAACGTCATTTAACGTCTCTGATCTGACGCACCGCACGCAGTCACACTTGAAGGGGTAGGGGTAGCGAGGGGGTTTAGTCCATAGGATGACACACGAACCGCTAAACAATATTTGTGATTTTATCCCAGAGTGAGAGAGAAAGAGATTTATAAGAGAGGTTACAACGGAAAACGTTTAACTCACACTCTCTCTTACTTTTATCGCCCTGTAACTGATATTTTTACTTTGTAATTTAGGTTGATGACCACTATTTTCAATAACTTTATGCTTTAATGCGTATGAACATCAAGACACAAAGACAGCAAAGAGCTGTATTTTTTTTTTTTTTTGGTACATATATATACATGAAAAGCCTTGACATTTGAATGAAAAGTTATCTTGTTGTCGATAAATACATGGACTGAGACATAGTTTTAAAATCTTTGTTTTGACTGTAAGATTGGTAAGCCGTGCAGCATTATAATTATTAAAAGATGCTAAAAGAGAAAACATCTACCATCTTACTTTTAGCGCCCCCTTTTAGCTGTGTAGTTTAGGCTGATGACCCCTAGTTTTAATAATTGGCTGCTTTCGCGTGTCATAGCTTTCCCTTTACTATGATTTTGTAAATGCTGAACCCTATAGTCCCTAGAGGCTGGCGTGCCCCCGGCAGATGGCAGGGGGGACCAGCGCCCACTGGTATTATACATACTTCACTGCTTACTGGCTGTTATCTTGTACCTCATCTTTATGTTGTTCAGTGTCTACACGTACCTCATTGTCTACTGGCTGCTATCTTCCATTTGCTATCTATCTTTGTCGTGATGTTGCGCGTTAATAAGCTCCCATTATCATTATTATTAAATAACTTGCAAAGGATAAACTAATCCAAGGGAGGTAAGCCACATAAAAGAAGTAGAGCTTGTTATCTCCCATTTTTTGTGTTTCGGTAGTACGTTATCCGCAAATTTTTTTTCCATACAGATATAAAGAATTAAATCTATAAACAAAATTGCTGGTTTCTCACAGTTTTGAATTGTTTATTTAATTTGTCTGCTTTTGTTATCTTTAGCAAAATACATCATGAGGAAAAGTTTAGTTTCCAAGTAAATCACGCTGGATTCACCGGTTGACTTTTTCTGTTCATTTAGTCTTCCTAGTCTTTCTGTTTCTATTCTGACGCTTTTCCTTTGAAAGATCAAGTTATGTTTACACCAGATACACTGCTGTCATTGATTATAATAATTTCTTTTTACGATATGGAGTCGGTTATTAGCATGTGGGTGGTTTACCGTTACCGACAACCTAGGTTCTTAATTATAATACATGTATATAACAACACACACACACATACGCACTCACGCACGCACACACACACACACACACACACGCACGCACGGAAAGAATAAAAACATAGAAACGGGAGACAAACTCACGAGTTAAATAGACATGAAAAGATTTTGTTTTGCTAAAACCTTATGAGGATGAAACAGCATAAAAATTTTCTTTCAACAGAAAACAAAAGCGGAATAGGGCTTGTTTGCAAGTCCTTTATTTTAGCAGAACATAAGCTGTAATAATGTATCGAATATAAATGATTCATTGTAAGAAATAAACTCACTGCCGTAACATGCTGCCCATAGGTAAAGTATTTTTCTACGGCTTCAGCGGACATGTGGCTTCACATCCCTCAAGTTCAATCATGTTCGTGTACCCCTGGTTAGAATTCCTGGTGGAGAGGTGGTTCTCTTTCAATGCATCCGCTGGCTTGATGCCCAAGCTCTGTCCACTTCAGTGGCAGGCTGGGAGATTCAGCATGAGGCGGGCAGGACCCCTTGACTGGCACCCAGTGGCAGGCTGGGGGATTCAGCATGAGGCGGGCAGGACCCCCTGA
>SRHC01002868.1:0-33558 GCA_004794325.1 Pomacea maculata
GGTCAGTCGTCTGTCAGCAGCAGGCTGTGGCGGACGTGCCAGGCGGTGCTGACCGTAGCACATGGGTGCCACTGTTGGACAAGATCCATCACTAAGCCGTTTGGGTAAATAAACGAGTTTTTTCTCCCCTCATTATAGAATTTGGAAAAGCTCAGATCGGTAAGTGCGTAGGTGGTTCTGCTTGTGCATGTGATCAAATCAGTTTGTCCAGGAACTAATATCCAACATATGTCCGTGGTTTGTCTGTTTTGTATGGTCTGCGAATGTTTATGAGGAGGAGTTTGTTTTAATGATGTGTTCCACATCAAAGAGAAAATATTTCATAACCATTTTTGCTATCACCACAACTGACAATCACAACTACTCAGTACATATACACGTCATCATAACACAAAGTCACTTTGAATTTAAAGCATTGAAAGGTCAATATCACACCAGAGAGGATCCTCTTTCATCACATCTTGATAATTATCATCTCTAACCTAGCTTCTCTTTTATATGGTGCAGATATGAGTGCATGTGCATACTGTTTCATTATGTTAATTTTTGCGTGTGCATAGAATTACAACAAAATGTTTCGACTTCCTGCTTTTCAATAAATTCTTGCATATGAAGATTCTTTAAGATACATTATAATACAATATTATTGCCTTTATTAACATTCTTTAGGCATACAGTAAAAATTGTAGCAGCAATCTGATAATTCAGAACCGGCTACTTAATTTTTTTCACTGCTTTCCGCTTTACACATCTGTTCTTTTCTCTAGAAATGACGTAACACACGCAAGAGCTGATGAGAACTTCTCGTGATAACTGTGAAACGTGATTGGCTGTGGTGTGTCATGTGGCGTGACTGACCAATTGAACGCATGCTGCTCTGGAAAGATCTAGATGCAAGCTCAGCGCTTTTCACTAGAGACTTTTGGGGAGAAGGGACTGCAGGGACTAAGACTCCACACAGAAGGGCACGTGGACACAGCTAACCTTGCCTGTTCTTTTCGTATTCCCTTTTATCATTTGGTAATTTTAATAATCTTGTCGTTCATTAATAATTTCTTAAATATACTAAATTGTTTCGTGTTGTTATTTGTGGTAATGCATGCTGGGGGCTTAGGAAGCTAATTAAAAAGTGTAGATCAGCAATTTAGTATAGGCGGGAAATGTCCACTTGATTTGGTGGGTGTATCGACGGTGTGTTACACCGGGTGACAGAAGGCATACACCTACCAAATCCACGGACTCCTGCCCCAGAGTTTACGACAATCTTATTTCTATTATCGAAAAGCATTTGTATGTTTATTTTTCACACTAAAGTTCATAAAAATGTAAATGATACACACTGATGAGGGTGAATAGCAGCAAACATTTGTATGCATGGGAGCCCGGAGAAGCTGTCCGGCTTGGCTGGTGGCCTTTAAAGTTGTCGGTGCTGTCGGAGGTGAGTAACTCTCTACTCGCCAGGAAATATTGCGGCCTTCAATGTGTTCAGCCACCTCCAGCTGATGTAACTGACCTTTTAGCTGTGTGGTGGCTTGAGCACCTTGTCGATCCACAGAGAGTGAGAGTAGACAGTGAAACACAGGTGTCTCCGTCCTCTGTCAAGAAAGGTGTAAACTTGGAGACTTTGTGTGACAAGCCGCTGAGAGACTTGCTCACCTCAATCTGTAGGTAAATTGTTGCCTCACACAACACCTTTGGCTGACTCCTCCTAGGGCGTTCGTTTGTGTGTGTGTGAGAAAGAGGAGAGATAGAAAAGGAAAAAAGAGAACAACAACAATAGACTGGCACAGAAAACATGAGACTTTTCAAACCACAAATTGAGGCCTAAGCCTGTGTTGCTAGTCTGTGTCCTGTTCTACCAGAGAAACCGCACGAATGATGACAAACATACTTAACATATTGAACCTAGTCTGTTGTCATTAATAAAACATTTAATGGCTTGTAATTTCTATAAAAACATAACAAGACATGCCTAATTATCTGTACATAAATTATTCTAACAAATCTCCATTCAAATCATGTCAATGCTTTGGAAAAACCCGTTTACATAGACTTTGATAGCAACCGTTTGTTTATTGCCGACCTGTCATGATTCCGCCATCTTGACATCCTCTTTATGATCAAGATTAAGGAGGGGTAAGTCACATACTCTCAAAAATATATGCTTTTACCTTCTACTTGTTTGACTTAAAAGAAAGATAAGTCATTGTTATTTCGTGTAGTCACACCAATGTCAGTGGAATGCAGTGAACACATGAACTACTTGAATACAGCGACACCACAGACTAGCGGACCTCAAGTGACGACAGACTGTAAGTGTTTCTGTCTTCAGTCATTAACGGTGTGAGCAGTAAGAGACAGTATGGTTAATAATAGCCAATGTAATCAGTATGAACAATAATGAGCAGTCTGAGCAGTATCGAAATGTACAAAAAACATATCCACACAGTCTCTAGCACAGTTATTGTCACTTGCATATCCTTGCTTAATAACTTTTCATTAGACAATATTATTCTGTTTAGTCTTTTTATTTACAAATATTTCTGGTATTCAGAATATATTACATTTTATGGTATTGTATTATATTATATTACAGTCAAATCTCTCTACTATGCCACTCTCGGTATTATGCCACTTTTGCTCGGTTCCTACTATAAATTCAATGTAAAAAAACATTTACTATGCCACCCCTACTCTCGCTACTATGCCACTTTTGTGTGACTGTTAAAAGGCACAAGTTGTGAAATTCCGCGCAGTACTCGATTATTATACTCTATGGTAGTGTGGGACATTGCAGTTAGGTGGATGGAACCTAGCACGCACACAGGGAGGGTGGAGGGTGGCGATGGGGGTAGGTCGAAGGCCGGGTGACAGTCACGTGACAGAGGGAGAGCGGGAGGGGGTCGACTAGCGACATGATGCAGGTGTGTGGATGTGGTTGGGAGGGGTGGAGGATGAAGAGGTGAGGGGGAGAATGAGAGGAGACAGCTAGCGCCAGCCGACTATTCTTGAGAGCTTTGGACTGACGGGTAACTTGAGCAAATAAAGTCGTTTTTACGAACCCTCGGTACTATGCCACTTTTGCTCGGTCCCGGTAGGTGGCATAGTAGGGAGATTTGATTGTATATTATATTATTTCTGTTTACAGAATAAAATCTTTGTTGTTATCGGTTTAACATGACTCTTAAGCAATGAGCCTTTTGATCTGGGTTATTTTAGGACCGGGAAGTCATTGATATCTTTCCTATACGATACGGCATTTCATTGGTATACTATGACTGTACAATTACATTTTGTCATGTCACTAAGGCTGTTGACTGTCAGCCGACTGTTTAGTCCGTCATCACCTACACGGCATCGGCTAAGCCGCCATTAACCAAGCTAATAATAGAACTGACACACGGCGACCCCAGGGTAGCTTCTGACACCCGGGGTGGAGAACGTAGTGACTTTCTCCTTCATGTAGAACTCACACTGTCACAGTGTCTTCACACTGCAGTCAGTAGGAACCGGGGTGAGGGGCAATAAGGGGGCGGGGGGCTCGGCTCCCTCAAAAAGATATTTTAGACATTCCCGCCAATCAGGGCTTATCTCCGTAGTTTGCTATCGCCATCGCCTAGCGACACTAACAAACGACTTTATTCATGCCGACCGATTGTTTTCCTTCTAATAAGTACCGGCATAGAGAATTATTTTGTTTTTGAGTGTTTATCTTTGTGTGTTCATATAAAGGTACAAGAATATATAAGAAATAAAAAAACACAACTTGGTCTTCATCTTTATTAGTTTGGGAGATATTGCTGTGTAAAGATCGTGATTTCCGTCACAGTCATGACTATTTATTATTTAATCATGTTTGAGGTTCTTCCACTTAGCATCGTGAAATCTTACAAGCCCCAAGTACATTGTATGACAAGTTAAAAACACGGATTTCTACTCAAGTGGCTGAAACACTAATTTGCAAGCTGGAAAAAAAAAAAAAAACGGGGTGAGGGGCAATAAGGGGCCGGGGGGCTCCGCTCCCTCAAAAAGATATTTTAGACATTGCCGCCAATTAGTTTGCTATCGCCATCCCCTAACAAACTAGTTTATTCATGCCGACCGATTGTTTTCCTTCTGATAAGTACTGGCATAGAGAATTTTTTTTACCGGTCACTGCCTTAATGAACAATTCAAATATTAACCGATCAAAAGATTTGTTTGCAAAAGTTTAAGAGTAAACAAACCCGGTCGGCCATTTCGACGCTTATCTTTGAACCCGCTTTTCTAAAAATGGCCGCCATTGAACTTTCACACTTCAAACGTTTATAACTTAATCCTATGATTATGATTATTAAAATCCTATAAATATTTATCACCATGATAAGTAACACCAGACAAGGCAGATAACTGTCATTACGGTTGTATAGTAAGTATCGTAGCCACCATGCTAGTAGCACAACAATGACACCAGTGGACACACAACTCTGATTATCAACATCGTGGATTACGATTTCTATCCTTAGATTCATCATCGTCATCAGCAGTTGTCGATTATCAAGGCCACAGACCCACTTTGACAACAACTGTTTGTTAGAGACTTGGCTCTGACCTGTTTGATGTCGGTACTAGGTAAACAGTAACTATCGTGACAGCTACGTGCCTATCACGTACAGAGGAAATGATGGGCCCTTCTCTGTACACACATTAACACGTGGTGTGTTTCTGTACCTATACAGGTGTTGTACTCAATGTATAAAGTGACATAAGCTCGTTATTCACCGAGTATAGTCTTGCATACTTCATATATAAATACATTTATTGTCGCCCACATATGTTATCATCTGCAGTGACGATTCCTCTGAGACACTTGGTCCTGCACAGAGGAGAGCACTGTCAACCATGTCTGATAAACAACCGTCTGCTCCACAACAGGTGAGACAAGGTGGAGACACCTGCTATTAGGTGAGGGGTGAGGCGGAGGGAGGTGAAGGAGGTCAATCGTTGTACCAAAGTTACAAATGTTCTTTAATCAAGTTTACAAGTCAGTATGTGGCCTGTCACACACCAGAGCAGTGATGTCATGGTTGTCATTGATAATGTTGTAATCTGTCATCGTTAATTTTACCCACAATATTCGGCTTAATTCCGTCACGTGACTTTCTTTAATTGTTCCTGAAGAGATAACAATGATCACAAATTTATTTCTTAACATCTGAGCGACAAGAGGTTTTGGTGTTTGCGTGTGTTGAGTGCGCGGTTTGACGTGAAAAAATATTTGGTGTGTCACTGTTACAGCACAATGAGCCTTTTACTATTGATATACCAGAGATCATCATCATCATCAATCATCAATCATCAATCATCATCAATGTGAAAGATGAATTATACAAAATTCTGTCATGTCTTGTGTACCTTTTACCCTGACAAGCTGTGCGCACGGTGTTCAGATTCTGATGTTCACCTGTAACTGTGTAACCACCATCACAGGGAAAGTCTCGGAATGGTGGAGGTGGACAAGAAGGTTCTAGATGTGGTGGCCGGGTCAAAGTTCACCTACACGCCGTGACCGATGAACAGGCTGCGGTACTTATGGATACAGGTACATTCTATCTTTAGTTTGTGTTATTCGTAAAGTAACAACAGAAGGACGCAGAAAAGAAAATGACGAGGAGACACAAAACAAGTTAAGAAGATAATACAATGTAGACACGTGGAACTCATTGCAAAGTTTTATTTATTTATTCGTCCCAATACTTGTAACGATCGCTAGGGCAGCACGTGGATAAACACGGAGCTTAAGGTCCGTCACACGTGTCTGTCTGTAACGATGTGGGTAGGTCTTGCACGAGACGATAAGTCCTCTCCTCGTTTGTAAGACAGTTCGTCCTCTTACAACCTCAGTAGCAAATTCTAGAGAGTGGAGATAACTGAGATAATTCATTATCATAACAATGCGTCTAATTATTGAGATAAAAAGACAATTATATTGAGCATATAAATCGTACTTTTGCAACAATATGCACAGAGTGCTTACACAAGTGATTTACTAAACATAATAACCAACAACAACGCACACATCTTCCCTATGACAGAAACACACAAACACACACACTTGTACAACATTCACTCTCACACACTCATACAGCAGGGTCAGGGCAGGGTCACAGTGAAATCGTTCTCAAAAGATGTGTCTTGAGTTTGAGCTTAAATGTGGTCAGAGAATCAGTAACTGACAAGTAAACCGTTTTAGGTCAAGATGTCCCGACAGAACAGTGATGACAAATAATCTTGTTTACAGTGAATGCGCGTTCACTGGAGGAGGTCAAGAAGAAGACAGGCGCTGATGTACACTTTGACCCCAACCCGTCACCTGTACCAGGTATGAAGATTGTCATCATCCGCGGTGTCCCATCTCAGATCGAGGAGGTCGTCAGGCTCATCAGGCAGATGACTGGTAGTCAGGTTAGTGCAGTAGTGACTACAATATAATCAGAGAGTTACAATCAGCTATCAACACTAAACAGTAGAGGCTGCAATCAACAGCAGGCAGCAAGAGTGACTAGCAGTAACATTGAATGATAACTGATAATCAAAAATAACAACTAATGACGAGCTGTTGTAGTGCATGACAATAAATACAGTAAATAACAATGCGAGTGATCAACAGCAAAAACTAAGAAAATTTGGCAAAGATTATTCTTCATTGAACACGACTTGCCCGAAAAAGGTAACACGATCTTCAAAACGCTTAGAAATTAAAAAAAAAACATTTTTTTCGTTTTGCCATTAAGTAACAAGATGCAAAAGTAAAATAAAAAGCAAGCTATTGCAGTCAGACAAACTGAGGTCCTCTTTGTACAGGCAACACTCGCAGAAGAAGTTCAGACATTCTGGCTCCAGTGGGTTGAGGCCGCGTACCCTGACCTCGAGTCTAACGCCTACTTCCTGCCTCCTGTCTACTTCAACCGCGTGCCGATGACCACAGAGACAGTTGCTGGTCAGGATGTACAAGTACTACCGTCACTTTGCAAAGAGACAGCTGCTGGTCAGGATTTTCAGGTAAAATTGCCAGCACTAGAAGACACAGTTAGGTTCAATTTTCTTAAAGAAAAGCTTCGACGTGTAATGACTGCTGCGGCTTTCACTTCTCCACCTGCTGCTGTTCAGGACAGTGACTTGAGATATGATGCGGCCATGAGGCGAGTTCTCTTCTGTCTTCAGAACTGGTCAAAAGAGACAGGAGAAGTGTTAGTTGGAATCACACGACTCCGCTTCGGACAATATCTGAGTGAACCTTGTTTTTCTGTGGCGGCTGCCCAGTTACCCCGAGCCTCTAGCCTGCCTCCTGACTTGCCACAGAACTTTAAACAGGGAAACTTCGATGTGCTTCTTATTCACCGACATTACGGTCTTGTCGTCTGCAATGTGATGTCGTACGGTGACATCACAAACGACCATAAAATTTTACAGGACGATATTGTCAAGATGAGAAAGAAGCTAAAAGACGCCGTGTCACAGCTGGACAAGGCGGAGGCCATGTTGTCTCACCTGGTGTCCGACATCGCTCCCGGTCTGCGCATCACTAAGACCATCGCTTTCCCCAACCTCACGGCTCGTCAACTTCAACAGGCCATCTCCGGCGACACCCGCATAGCTCAAGTAAAAACTGTTTCACATCATGAAATTAAATATTGTGTACGTTTTACTGTTTAAAACAGACCAATTAAATACACATTTTTTTAACTCGTAAGCGATTTTCGTTTAGAAGTAGCCCGACTGAGTTTCTGGAGTAATCTTATATGGCCACATCTCTCTCTCACATACTTTAACAATTATCTCCCTTGTCATGCAAGGGAGCTGGTGCTTATTAGACAGGCACCTCGGCTTTGGGGACAACACTTTAACTTCCTGTGGTAATCTTAGGCAAAAATTAAAAAAGGGTTAGTGAGGGAGGAGCACCCGGTCTCCTTTGCTTGTCCGTGTTCACTGACAGGGTAAAACCACTTTATTTAAACGCTTAGTCCTTAACTGATGTCCAAATTGAACCCTGTAAAATGTAATTTTGTAACTTGATGAAATAATGATTTTAAAAATATCCGCAATGCATATCAAATTATTCCTCTGGAAATCTGTTACAAAATTGAGTTATTGCAACCAGTACCTTGCTGATGCAGGGATTTTCTCTCATTCTCGGTATCTTTCACTCTCAGTTTCGACACAATGTCCTTCGGCCACGCTGGCTTATACGAGATTGCAGCAATAAAGTTCACACATAATCCTGGGCTTCGGTGAACACTGTGTTCCTTTACATGTTGGTCCTTAACTCGTGCTCACTGCTACTCATACACACATACACACTTATAAACCGCCAAGGTGGATAGCTCTAGTTAGTGACATCAGGTGATACTATAATTTTCCAAAAGCTGCTTAGTTTAAACACCACAACTGTCAAAGAATACGCTCTTTTGATCACGTGGTTGTATTACAGGACCTGTGTCTGTGTCTGGGAACAACAGACCCCGCCGACATCCCAGATCTGTGTCTGTGCTGTGATCAGTTGTCTGACCCCAAGACACCGTGTGTCGTCAGTAGTCACGTGCTGAGGGAACTCGGACACTGGTGGCAGCGACGTGTGGCTGGGGCTGGACCTGACAGTCACATGACACGTGACGTGTACAGGACACTGGTAGCCAGGTGAGTTGTAGAAATGTATGATATGGTATAAAAAATGTTTATTATTTTTGGTAAGTATTTTGTTGTCCAGAAAACAGCATGGGTCGTGATGAAGTCATTGGCTCTGTTGGTCTCTTTACTTTAAAATCGCTTGTTACCTCATTGTGTCTGCCGAGGATAACATCATTAATCAAGCTTTTTGGGTTTATATGGATATTGAGATATATATCTGGGTTCTCTTACCAGTAGGTCTTCAGGCATGACCACATGTATGGAGGTCGAAAGATCCTTAAGTGACGCTGTTATTAAGAGGTACCCTTAAAGGCCGATGTCGAAGTGTGCGTGTTTTCAAATCGTTTCGCCCGTCGAGCTGATCACGTGACTAAGCTTGAGTGGATCTTAGATGTCTGTCCAGATACTGCTGGATCTGAAACAGTCTCAATTCGTTCATTTTCTTTCTTTCCTTTATTCATACCCTGGCGTATGGGCAGGTGAAAGCTTATGCTGGTCACCTCTACACGTCGTTGGGAGTAGCTACTGGATAGACACAGCGGCTCGTGACTGAGGTCTGTCTTGAGCAGCGGTCAGCAGGTCCTCATTACTGTGGCCAGTCTATTCCTTTGTGTGAGCAACAGTTTTAGTCTCTTTCTATTTCTCATCATTAGCACGAAGCAAGAGGTCTTCACGGCTAAAAACAGCGACAACCATCACTGCCAGAAGCCCGGTCGTACTGTCTGTCACCTGCAGCACTGATATGTATGGCCGCCTTGACACTTAATTATGATCACAGGATGTTTAGTTATTGTGCAGCGAAACAACGGAACTCTCTCCCTTTCCATGCCCGCCACCTACTCACTATTGAATCCTTTACACGTGAACTGAAAACACACCTCTTCCGTAAACATTCCTCCTAACAACCTTTCCCATAATGTGTAGTCCTTTTCACACCCTTCTATCTTCCTCTTTGCGTTTACTTTGAGATTTTATTCTTCGCTAGTGGTGTTGTTTTGTATTGCTAATATGCTATTTGTTTTCTTGTCCCTCATATGCTGTGTATTTTTAGTTTTTGCTCTCTTAAGCGCTAATTTTTAATTAAACACTATTCTGTAAGAGAAGTTGCAAGTCAGTGAGGAGCATTATCTAAAAAAGAAAGTATGCCAAAAATCACCCCTTCTGAACCTTCAGGACTGTCTACTCAATGGAATAAATAAACCAAGAGCACTAAATGTGCCCATTAGTCCACAGATACTAAAGAAAAAGGCGAAAGAAATCGCGGATTACCTGGTTATCCAGAATTTTTAAACATCAAATGGTCACACTCGTTTGTTGCAGGTTCTGTGGTCCGGCGACAACAGCGACTGTGCCATGCACATGTCCTCCACGTGTGAGTGTCAAGACCCTGGGTGAGGCCGTGTGGTGGACAGGAGAGTGCTACACTGCTGTAATAACACTCTTCCCGGAGCAAGTTCACCTGCTACACTCGGCGCCTCCCACACTCTTTGTCACCGGACCGCCCGGTACAGGTAAAACTGTGGTGCTGCTGCTGATGGCCATAGAGTGGCTGCGATGTGGTCACCACGTCTACGTTGTCAGTACGTGGAGTGGGAGTCGTGCAGCGTGCACCATGTTGTATCACCTGTTGCTGCAAACAGTAAAGACACAACAGTCAGCAGGTGTATCACCCGGTCAGCCTCACCTCCTGCAGTATGACCTTGATGGCGGTAAAGACGAGGAGAAGGCCGTCAACGACTTGTCACAGGCGGCGAGCGGACGGTCGTTGTACGTCATCGCTGATGAAGTAGTAAGGTGAGTTGTACAGCGTGTGATGTGATGATAGACACACAGGTAGATGTTGTCTACATTTACTGGATTACAACTATTTGGTGCTTAACAGGTGATGTTTCCTCAACAGTTGTGACACCTGATGGAGGTGTTGTGTTGTCAATATACATTTGTTTTGAGGCATCGGCTGTTACACAGATTGTGTTGCAACACATGTCGTTATTGTGAGATCATATAATTGATGACATCATTGGTAACAATATTACACATGATACACAAACAGAATCACACAATAATAATAGTACACAGTGTAACGCGTGTAGCTACATCCTATGTTACAGTCTTGGATACAGAATCAGCAACTTCCAGACTTTGTGTGAGTTGCTGCTGACACGAGTTCCTCGTCTCCATCTGTGGGGGGCAAGTTGTTTCCATCACTACACACCCGCCGGCTGGCAAGTGGAATATTTAACCAGACCCCTCCGCTTTGCTCCGGCCGTCGTCAGGGAAGTCGAGCAGGACAGGAGGATCACTACAGACCGTGATGTACTGCCGTACAGTGAACGAGGTGTGCCCGACCACACAGACGGCCCGCCAGTCACACGACTGTATCACCGAGGTGAGGGTCACTCATGTCGCAGGCCAGCTGACTGTGTGATCTGTGGTCTTCAGGTGGCCAGCTCCCTACACAGTCTCCGTCGTGGTGTTACAGGTAGGTGTGTCACCGTGTGTGTATTGTGTAGTGTAACGTTGTTTACAGTTAAACACTTACCTATGTGATAAATAACGAACGGATGAAAAACAGTCTTGTAAATAAGACTGTGTTAGTGACGTGTGTCCCTCAGTTTACGTGATGACGTCACGATGCTATTGTTTATATCCATGTTGACAGGGAGAAGCACAACAACATCTACAACATTGACCTCTACCAGTGGCGGCACAACACCACCATGTCTACAGTGGAGAGACGTGCTGGTGTTGTACTGGTATGACGTTAGTGATCAGTCAGGTGTGGTCAGAGGACTGGAAAAAGCGGGTATCCCAGTGCGGGTGATGGATGATGATGACATCGAGGACGTGGTCACGGCCCGCAGTGACGTGGTGTGGGTGGCGAGTAGACATCGTGTTCGTGGTCTGGAGAGAAAAGTCGTCGTCTTTCTGGAGGACCCTGATCACGGTTTATTTAGACCTACGTATTTAGAAATGTCCAATTTTACCTCTGTCCGACTTCACCTCCTGTCCCGCTGTACGTCACAACTTGTAATTGTTTCCCCTTGACGACAAACCGCTAGAAGGTGACTGACACTGACAGTGACACTGACACACCTGTCATCTGCTGTAGTCGTGTGTCAGTCTCTTACACCAACAATTGTCTTTTAGTGTTTGTCTTCTTCTACTCTCAGTCTATCACCACGTCATTACCTTATGATGAAATAGATATGACGCCGTTACAGATTTTTACACCAGGAGGTCCGTGTCTTTGTTTACAAAACAACAAGTGTCAACAAGTTTGTCTGTTTCAGAGGTGTGTGTTTTTATGTGTCAGCATATCTGTGTCAATGTGTCAGTCTACCAGTATGATGTATGTGTCACTACGTGACTGCAAGAAGCGGGTATCCAAGTGCAGGTGATGAAGTATGATAACATCGAGGACGTGGCCACGGCCCGCAGTGACGTGGTGTGGGTGGCGAGTGGGCATCGTGTTCGTGGTCTGGAGAGAAAAGTCGTCGTCTGTCTGGATAACCGTCATTACGGTTTATTTACATCTTATGATTTAGATCTGTACAACCTTACCTCTCCCCGACTTGACCTCATGTCCCGCTGTACGTCACAACTTCTGATTGTCTCTGTAACGTTTTAGGAGGAGTGTGTTAAATGTGTATGCGAGCGCGTGTAAACATCTACATGTAAACCACGCTCGACGCACTCTTCTACCTTTTTTAGCAAAAAGGTCCGGCCAACAATTAACACATTTAATGTTTAGGAAACTAAATAGTGACGAAATGTGAATTAAACAAAGAAAAATTAGCACTACCCCCTCACCGCCCTACCCTCTCCTAATGTTGTCTGACGGGCTGGCGAGATGACAGACTGGTCCAGCAGATTAAATCCAAACGGGTTACATCACGAAGTACGTGAATCTAAGGTGGCTAATGCCGTATCCCTTGTATCGGTGAAGATGGTATATTCCCATCGAATCAATACCTACACCAACCATAGAATACAAGGCGATGTCTGGGCTACACCGTATACAGTTAAACGTTGTAGATTAACGCCGAAGATTGTTAACAAATTTATATCCTTCAGAAGTAATCCACGGTGGCTAATGCCGTATCCTTTGTATGGGTGAAGTCGATGCACTCCTATCGAATCAATACACCTCAGAATACAAAGCGATGACTGGGCTCCACCTCTGACGGATGAACGTTGTAGATAACGTTGAAGGCCGTTAACGCAATGATAATCCTCTTCAGAGCTCTTGTCTCACTGGCTGCTCGTTCTCGTCTGTCTCGAGAAACGTTAGATCCCCTAACTCGCTCTTTTGCTACTCCTGACCATTCAGGCCATTAGCGACCAGGTAACTAGGACGACCTCTTGACAGACTTTCTTGGAGACTGTGCCGACCAATCATCAGTACAATGTTGCAGGGTCGGCATGCTTCTCCCTCAATTGACTACCGTCGTCCTAGTTACGCTGTGTCGAGCTTACGTCAACTTCATAAATGACGTAAAGGAATGAGTCGCGCGGAGCCGCGTCAGCGCTCGCGCGACTGCTCTTCCCTGACAACAAAGAGAATTAAATAAAAATAGGAATCTAACTAGATTCGTCTGAATCGCGAATCGTTACAAGTGCTAACGCATTTTTTAAAATATATACAAAGATATATAAAGTATTTAAATTTCATTGACCATTTCAAACTACAATGATAATGTATCTTTACTCCTAACTGTGAGTGTTAAATATCTGTATGAGTATGTATGCCTGCTCATGTGAGCAAAAGAAAAATTTCTGTCTTCGGTCTCCTTGACAGACAATAAAGTCTGATTTGATTTGATTTTGATTTTGATTTTTGATTTGATATCTGGGTCAATGTCTCAGTCTACAAGTGTGTCAATGTGTCAGTCTACATCTGAGTCAATGTGTCAGTCTACAAGTGTGATATCTGTGTCACTGTGTGTATAAGAGGTTGTGGTGAGAAGTGCTGGTGTTGTTCTGTGATGACGTTAGTTATCAGTCGGGTGTGGTCACAGGACTGCAAGAAGCGGGTATCCCAGTGCGGGTGATGAAGGATGATAACATCGATGACGTGGCCTCAGCCCGCAGTGACGTGGTGTGGGTGGCGAGTGGACTTCGTGTTCGTGGTCTGGAGAGAAAAGTCGTCGTCTGTCTGAAGAACAGTGATTTGGGTTTAATTAGATCTAAGATCTTTACCTTTCCCCGACTTGACCTCATGTCCCGCTGTACGTCACAACTTGTGATTGTCTCCCCTGACGACTAGCCGCTAGAAGGTGACTGACACTGACACTGACACTGACACACCTGTCACCTGCTGTAGTCGTGTGTCAGTCTTTTACACCAACAATTGTCTTTTAGTGTTTGTCCTCTTCTGCTCTCCGTCTATCACCACGTCATCACCTTATGATGTAATACGTATGACGTCATTACAGATTTTTACATCACGAGGTCTGAGTGTCTGTTTACAAAACAAAGATGTCGATCGGCTGCAACCCGCTGTAGGTGACCCCATGTCCAGCCGTTTCCTTTCATCTCCCTTTCCACTGTTCTTCTCCAAGTTTCCTTTGGGCGACTGTGGAGAGGTCTGCTGTCTGCTGGCGGAGCACATGTCCAATCCATCGCCAAATGTGTCATTGTATCTGTTCGTGTGTCAGTCTACCAGTGTGATATCTGTGTCACTGTGTGTATAAGAGGTTGTACACGTGCTGTCAAAGGGCCTCATCAGACTGTAATGTCAGTGCCGTGCACTAAAGTGTTCAGTCTGATACTGTTTACTGCCAGTGGTGAACAAAGATGACAGAACTCTGATACTAAATACAGACACGAGTGGTCCATCAAAACCCGCTTCATTTAGCTAAGAGATTTAAAACAATAACAAACACTAGCGGCTCACTTATACAACACGTTACAAGTTTAACTGTGTGGCACAAACACATTCACACGATGTACAAATGTTTCAAATCGTTTATAAATGTCGCCCCATGTTTCACAATGAGTGTTTCAATAAAGATTTTTGTTGTTCGTTTAAAACAGGTACAGACTGTTGTCAAGTGGTTAAAATAGTTTTAACAGTCATGTCACCCACACGCACCACGTGACCACTGTTTCAACAAAGTCAAACAACAGGCTGACAATATAAATATACAGCAGACAGAAAATAAACCAGTAAATAGCAATGACAGGATACAATACCTACGCCACGATCACATGACACTGTTACAGTTTGCTAACATCTTGTCACAACACACACTATACCCTGACCGTGACATGTCATGACACGAACTCTCACAATCAGCCATTGCTGACGGGATGTTAGCCCTCAGTGACGTCATGTTGATGGAGGATGAAGGTGGACAGCGACTGTCGTCTGTCAGGAAAGCGATGATCACGTACGGTGACTATATATTCCCAGAAAACTACAGAATCCCGAAGAATAGAGGGGCGACAGTGAGAGAAGGCAGCCAATAAAATGTAAAAGCAAAGCAGACTTCATCCAGCCAACAAAGACACGTGTTTGTTTTCGATAGTTCACATCACAAGAAGTAAGACTACAGACCGAGTACTAAACCTTAAGAAAGAGGCGCTGCTACCGATGAAGATAACACCGCTCACTCAGGAAGCAGGCAACAGAAGGTAATCCCTAACGAGCAGTGTCTTTCATCTAAAAAGAAAAGCTGACAACAACGATGTGAAAAGAACGGTAGTCAACCTTTAACTAATAATAAAATAACTAAGCGATAACCAAACAAATAACCAAATAACTTGCCCTGGCTGCCTTACAACGATCAGAAGGAAGAGAGTTGTGGAGGTCAGTGAGACACACCTGTAGGCTACCTGGTGATAAAACATGGCTACCCTTCACATTCCTGTGTATGACATCTTTGGTATGTAAGTATTCCCGAGCATGCACTACACCCCGCAATGTATGTGTGACCTGTAGCTCTATTATATATACAATCACTAGGTCTATACACTAATAATATGTGACCACTAGCTCTAAGCTTTGTTGCTGATTTGTCTGACATGACTTTTGTTAGTCTTTAGTCACAATGGTCCACACGGATCCATGCTGGCTTACACTAGTGTACAATAGTCCACAGTGGTCTCCAATGCTAAAAGAACTACAAGTGTCAGTAAAGGAAACACAAAATAAAGTTCAGTGCAAAGGAGACAGTAGCCTTTAGTTGAGGCAGATGTCTGTTGTAATAATGACGGAGCACAAGAACTGAAGAAGCAAACATCACAGTAGGAGAAACCAGAACTCGCCGTAGGTCTACAGGCGAGACAAGACGACAGACAGGTGGCCCCGTAAGCAGGGATCCCCGATAGCCGGCTATCGTAGATATAAGGCTAATTGAGCAGCAACCCTCCGTTAGCTGGCTATCGAACCGAAAGCACAATATGGCGGACTGGATGGTATTGAACCGTCTTCGACGTCGTTTGCTCCGAGAACGTGTTCTTTCGGGACAGGAATCATCCCCTGGACCGTTACAGTGACCAAAAACTGTAGTAGAAATATAGTTTAGAAGACACGATGTTTTAGAACTGACAAATGAAATTGCAGGAGCAATCGAATTGTCAAATCGACTAGAGTCGCTTTCTCCACTGTTACAGGTACTGAATAATTGGGTCACACGATATTTGTACCGATCTCTGATTTGGTTTTCATGTTCAGAATCATAGGATCGTCATCTCTATCCATGATTTTATGTGGTCATGTCGATGGCAAGGACCTATTGCCGGCTTAGTTTGACACAAGAACGACATACTGGACACTGAGATATACGGATCAGGTAAACTCGATTTCCTGTTTATTGTCTGCCTTTAGTCCCTGAGAATGTGTCAGTCTCAAGTCTACGACTATCTCAGTTCTGTCTCAACCTTGCCTTAATTTGATTGATTGAACCTATGACTGCTTAGATTGTTTCAGTTTTACCTTAGATTGTCTCTTTCTCTTAAAGCTTTTCAGTCGGTCTTAGATTGCCTCAGATTGTGACTCTGGTCTGTTCGCAGTACATATGGCATTGCATGAAAACACGAATGGCAGCCACCTGGCCGACATTGCAGTCCCTGTTGCAGCAGCAAAGCATCGACCATGTCGTTAGCCAAGCCGCAGTCGTTAGTGACGTCACGTGAGCACACAGATCGTGAGGGCTCTGAGGTGTCAAGTTCAATCAACAAGGACACAGACAAGAGGCAATTAGTAGCTAATTATGGAACTGAGTCGAAGACTATTTGACAGCACACGTGCAAACTTGTGCACACGTTGACGTGAACGGCGTTTGAATATGAAAAATTCTGTATGTACTCACATGCACACACGCTCATGTCTCTGACTCTTGTCACAGTTGTTGCTGAAGATAGTAGTTAGACTATATTTATGAGATAATCTTTGTACACCGCAAAGTCCTCTCACTTCAGAGAGTAGTGATTACATGCAGGATTTTTGTCTTTTTCTGAGAATCAGCTTCTCATTCTTGAAGTCTACCCTAAATAAGATTAAAGAGAATGCTTTCATAAAGATTTTTACCTGGCACGCATTTCCTAAGCAGCATGCACTTGGCGCTTAAAAGCAAGAACGAAACACGAACAGCATATGAGGGACAGAATCACAAATAACATATGAGCTTTAAAAGAATCAACAATTGTAATAAACGAAGAATAAAATCACAAAAAGAACCAAATAACAAGAACAAGAGCCGAGAGTAACATGATATAGCAAAATGGTTTCACTAGTGTGATTTCACAACTATACCTTTCCGAGATCCACCTAGATTGTATGGTATATTGTTCTTTCTGAACAGGAACAGATGTTATTTATTTTACCTTTCTTGTTTTTGTTCTAAGAAATCAAGTGGTTTCGCAGGTAAAGATTTTCGGAAGTGAGTCTGACCCACAATATAGATGGTGAGCATTGTATTCAGTATAATCAGTGTCACATAACCTTATATAAAATAGCACACATTTCTATAATTGTCATTCTTCTTCTTGTTTCTAATCACCCCCCTTCCCATGTGCATAGGGCCGCAACTACACCACGCTGCTTGTGTTGTATTTGTGGTTTCTGTAGCAGGGGTTGTTTACAGGGTGGGGTTGCTAGCCCCACGCCCAACCTAGCTCCTCCTTCATCCGGGTTTCATCATAGGACCTGCAAGTTATCTGGAGGGTTTCCAGGCGGAGTTATAATTGTCATTACTGTAATGACCTGAGTGTGGGCCCTGCACGCAATGGATAACTTTTGCATTCATGCATTCATTTAGCATTCAGCCACACGCCTAATTACAATACATTCATTCAATACTAGCAACCCCACCCTGTAAACAACCCTAGCCCCACGCCCAACCCTCCTCCTTCATCCGGGCTTCATCATAGGACATGCAAGTTACCCGGAGGGTTCCCAGGGAGTTATAATTGTCCTTACTGTAATGAACTGAGGGTGGCCCTGCACGCAATGGATAACTTTTGCATTCATGCATTCATCTAGCATTCAGCCACACACCTAATTACAACACATTCATTCAATACAGATACTTTAGTATGAGTTAAAAGCATATAATCAAACAAAGAGTGCATATATATATATAAATACAAGAATAGTTACAAGTATCATTCAGACATAATCTTACAACTTAGCTTT
This sequence comes from Pomacea maculata, assembly GCA_004794325.1. Taxonomy (NCBI): domain Eukaryota; kingdom Metazoa; phylum Mollusca; class Gastropoda; order Architaenioglossa; family Ampullariidae; genus Pomacea; species Pomacea maculata. The sequence goes on from SRHC01002868.1 coordinate 18,311, forward strand.
CTGGCGCTTCTTCTCATTACTGTTCATCAGGGTGATAATTCCACTGTTCACAAGTTCACCAGTTAAAGTTCACACTTCCTTAATAATTCCACTGTTCACAAGTTCGTCATTTTAAGTTCACAATTCACTAATAATTCCATTGTTCACAAGTTCATCAGTTAAACTTCACGATTCACTAATAATTCCAAGTCCCTTGACCAAGATCTTGAACGTCTTCAAGAGGATTCTCCGTCGGCCGCTCACTACCTCGCCACCCGGAAAAGTGACGTTTCTACCCCTGGCACCCTACTTGCTTCGTTTCTTCCTTCCGGTCACCTTGGACATGTACAAAGGGTCTAGAAACATTACAAAGGGGGGAGGGGGTTGAGCGCCTCGTGGCTAATTATTAACTGGACTATTTATCTCCCCTGGCCGGACGTCAATTGCAGCCGTTAGGTGTTTCGCCGCCGTCGACTGGACACCGGTGCTGAATAGGACAGCGAGACAGTCAGCTTGTTTTGTCCCTGCCTTAACCATTCTAATCAAAACCTTACCCCAACATTAATAGAAGTAGAAAATAGATTGTCTACAATTACTTAGCTGTTTTCTTTGTTGAGGTGAAAGAAGAAACTTGTTACTGCTGTGGCTTTTATAAACTATGTATAGATTCTTACTTAGCCGCTCTTAATCTCCCTTGCTTTTAAATGTTTACTTCTAATTTGCACGACAACTGAATTTATAAACTATCAGTTGTCATGTTTAAGGTCTGAGATTACAACAGACTTCAGTGGGTCTTCTTATATCACTAGAAACATTAGAGTTGATGAAGCTGAGTTCTTAAGCTTCACTGGAAGTTAATAGTGAGTGCAAAAGTACTTTCACCTAAAGACAATAAATATAATCCTAATCCTTGGAAAACACAAAGAAGTCTGCCATAAAGAGTGAAATACAGGTCGCATGCACACTCATGAAGACTGAAGCAGGACCTATGGCTGATGCACAAGAAAGCCCAAGTAAGTAAGGCCGTCAGTAACATAGACTTCAGGATCATCTGTTAAACATTTGTTAATCTGAGCACACGGTTGAATGACGAAATGGCGGAATCATGTCTGTCTATGTTATCGGATTTTCCCCAAACAAAGTCTCTTATTTAATGAGAAATGTGTTCTTGTCAAGAGCTTTTAGTGGTGTTTGTCACAAGCAGTCATGTGACTTACACTAGAGCAGCCGTCCTGACCTCTTGTTATGCATGTGGCTCTGAGTGTGTATCTGTCTAGATAGAAAAGAAGGCTTTTTCTAGAGCTATCAGCTGACTTAAAAAAAATTACAAATGATACATTCCGTGGGTTTACCCTGCTAATACTGTCAGATTTGATGAGTCAAGTGTTTTGCAGGTTTATTCCGTTTGTTAGAACTGCCAGAACTGTGTGTGCTCCTTGGCAAGACTACTAGGAGGATCCCAGCTTGCAAGATAGGAGGCAGGTCTTGGGTCCCCTTAAGTAAGGCTGTGACGAGGTTTTCTTCTTTATGATGTAAGGATTCTCCATATATGGTGTTGATATTTAGGATCATGGTGTATGAGCAGTGTATGTGCAAGAGGGTACTTATATTCACACATGCTGCATGAAGTACATGTAAATGTATGTGTGTAGAGAATTTGAGAATAAGCAAGAAACATGAGACGTTTCAAATCACAAATTGAGGCCTAAGCCTGTGTTGCTAGTCTGTGTCCTGTTCTACCAGAGACGCCGCATGAATGATGATAAGCATACGTAACATATTGAACCTAGTCTGTTGTCATAAATAAAACATTTAATGTTTTGTGATTTCTATATAAACATAAAAAGACAGGCCTAATTATCTGTACATAAATTATTCTGACAAATCTCCATTCAAATCATGTCAATGCATTGGAAAAACCCGATAACATAGACTTTGACAGCAACCGTTTGTTTATTGCCGACCTGTCATGGTTCCGCCATCTTGACATCCTCTTTATGATCAAGTTGATGAGGGGTAAGTCACATTCTCTCAAAAATATATGCTTTTACCTTCTACTTTTTTTGATTTAAAAGAAAGATAAGTAATTGTTATTTCGTGTAGTCACACCAATGTAAGTGGAATGCAGTGAAGACATGAACTACTTGAATACAGCGACACCACAGACTAGCGGACCTCAAGTGACGACAGACTGTAAGTGTTTCTGTCTTCAGTCATTAACGGTGTGAGCAGTAAGAGACAGTATGGTTAATAATAGCCAATATAATCTAATTTTCTATACGATAAGGCATTTCATTGGTATAATATGACTGTACAATTACATTTTGTCATGTCACTATGGCTGTTGACTGTCAGCCGATTGTCTAGTCCGTCATCACCTACACGGCATCGGCTCAGCCGCCATTAGCCAAGCTAATAATAGAACTGACACACGGCGACCCCAGGGTAGCTTCTGACACCCGGGGTGGAGAACGTAGTGACTTTGCCCTTCATGTAGAACTCACACTGTCACAGTGTCTTCACACTGCAGTGAGTAGGAACCGGGGTGAGGGCAATCAGGGGGCGGGTGTCTCCGCTCCCTCAAAAAAGACATTTTTATATATTTCAGTAATGTATACAATGTATACAACCAAAAATTAAGAAAAACAATAAAAATTGCACAACCCAGGTCTCCCATTGTGATAAGAAAACTGTAAACTGCATATGTAGTTTTATAATTTTAATAGTTTTACTGAAGGTCGTCTAGCTCTACTTTCCATATACGATTGTTGTTGGATGTTTCAGAAATAGCTCTCATACAAATACAAATATATTTTCTACTTTGTCTTTATCAGGCTCTGAAGGCTACGTGTATGTGTTATTATCAAAAGCGATTTTCTACAAAAGTGTGATAATCGTTACATGTTCATTCTTTCTATCACATCAGTTGCAAGGTGGAAAGTGTCAACATAAACTTTAACACTCTGTCAGTGTTTTATAAATGTGGACGGTTGTCCGTGTGAGGTAAGATGCTGGGCGCTTGCTAGTGGGACAGAATAGAATTAATATGTATGTTTAACTAATGGTTTAAGTTGATAAATGTGCATGACTGTATAAGTCACTTTGCACAAATACTTTTGTGTTGTAGTCTTCTTCCCTAGAACAATACAAATGAACAAGTAGGTTGTCGCTATGGCTCTGGGGATGGGACTAATGGGTGTCAGACAACAGAGGTTAGTTTGCTGTGTCAAGTCCACAGCTACGTAGTCAGTACTGAAATCATCATGATAGTAATACATAAATAACACCAGACAAGTTAGATAACTGACATTAATTACCGATGTATAGTCAGTACTGAGATCACCATGATAAATAACACCAGACAAGGCAGACAACTGTCATCGTCGTCATCAGCAGTTGTCGATTATCAATGTCACAGACCCACTTTGAAAACAACTGTTTGTTAGAGACTTGGCTCTGACCTGTTTGATGTCGGTAATAAGCAAACAGTAACTATGGTGACAGCTACGTGCCTATCACGTAGAGGAAATGATGGACCCTTCTCTGTACACACATTAACACGTGGTGTGTTTATGTACCTGTACAGGTGTTGTACTCAATGTATAAAGTGACATAAACTCGCTATACACCGAGTATAATCTTGCATACTTATGTATATATACATTTATTGTCGCATACATATGTTATCATCTGTAGCAGCCAGATTGTCAGGCTGAGTGAACACACCAGTCTATTTCCCGTCCAGAGGAAAGCGCAGACGACAGACGATTCCTCTGAGACACTTGGTCCTGCACAGAGGAGAGCACTGTCAACCATGTCTGATAAACAACCGTCTGCTCCACAACAGGTGAGACAAGGTGGAGACACCTGCTATTAGGGGAGGGGTGAGGCGGAGAGAGGTCAAGGAGGTCAATCGTTGTACCAAAGTAAAAAATGTTCTTTAATCAAGTTTACAAGTCAGTATGTGGCCTGTCACACACCAGAGCAGTGATGTCATGGTTGTCGTTAAGAATGTTGTAATCAGTCATCGTTAAGACGAAATATTCAGCTTAATTCCGTCACGTGACTTTCTTTAATTGTTCCTGAGGAGATAACGATGATGAAAAATTTATTTCATACCATCTGAGTGCAACAGGTACGCTATTAAACGTAAGCTTTTATAAAAACGATAAAAATTATATTTTAAAAACAGAAATTACTAACTAGTGTTAATGATTGATAATGTAGGCGAGAAGAGGTTTTGGTGTTTGCGTGTGTTGAGTTTGACGTGAAAAAATATTTGGTGTGTCACTGTTACAGCACAATGAGCCTTTTACTATTGATATACCAGATATCATCATCAATCATCATCATCATCATCAGTATCTATGTCAAAGATGAATTATAAAAAATTCTGTCATGTCTTCTTGTGTACCTTTTACCCTGGCAAGCTGTGTGTACGGTGTTCATTCTCTGATGTTCACCTGTAACTGTGTAACCATCATCACAGGGAAAGCCCCGGAAAGGAGGTGGACGAGAAGGTTCTAGAGGCGGTGGCCGGGTCATAGTTCACCTACACGCCGTGACCGATGAACACGCTGCGCTGCTTATGGATACAGGTACATAGTATCTTTAGTTTGTGTTATTCCTAAAGTAACAACAGAAGGACGCAGAAAAGAAAACGACGAGGAGACACAAAACAAGTTTAGAAGATAACACAATTTAGACATGTGGAACTCATTGCAAAGTTTTATTTATTTATTCTTCCCAATATTTGTAACGGTCGCTAGGGCAACACGTGGATAAACACGGATCTTAAGGTCCGTCACACGTGTCTGTCTTTAACGATGTGAGTAGGTCTTGCACGAGACGATAAGTCCTCTCCTCGTTTGTAAGACAGTTCGTCCTCTCACCACCTCAACAGCAAATTCTAGAGAGTGGAGATAACTGAGATAATTCATTATCATAACGATGCGTCTATTTATTACAGAAGTGATTTACTAAGCATAATAACCAACAACCACACACACATCTTCCCTATGACAGAAAAACACACAGACACACTTGTACAACATTCACTCTCACACACACACACTCATACAGCAGGGTCAGGACAGGGTCACAGTGAAATCGTTCTCAAAAGATGTGTCTTGAGTTTGGGCTTAAATGTGGTCAGAGAATCAGTAACTGAGAGGTAAACCGTGTTAGGTCAAGATGTCCCGACAGAACAGTGATGACAAATAATCTTGTTTACAGTGAATGCGCGTCCACTGGAGGAGGTCAAGAAGAAGACAGGCGCTGATGTACACTTTGACCCCAACCCGTCACCTGTACCAGGTATGAAGATTGTCATCATCCGCGGTGTCCCATCTCAGATCGAGGCGGTCGTCAGGCTCATCAGGCAGATGACTGGTAGTCAGGTTAGTGCAGTAGTGATTACAATATAATCAGAGAGTTACAAACAGCTATCAACACTAAACAGTAGAGGCTGCAATCAACAGCAGGCAGCAAGAATGACTAGCAGTAACATTGAATGATATCAACTGATAATAAAAAATAACAACTAATGACGAGCTGTTGTAGTGCATAACAATAAATACAGTAAATAACAATGCGAGTGATGAACAGCGAAAATAACGCAAATACTAAGAAAATTTGTCAAAGACTATTCTTCAGTGAACACGAGTTGTCAGAAAAAGTAACACCATCTTCAAAACGCTTAGAAATTTAAAAACAACATTTTTTGGCTATTTGTAACTAAGTAACAAGATGCAAAAGTAAAATAAAAGCAAGTTATTGCAGTCAGACAAACTGAGGTCCTCTTCGTACAGGCAACACTCACAGAAGAAGTTCAGACATTCTGGCTCCAGTGGGTTGAGGCCGCGTACCCTGACCTCGAGTCTCGCGCCTACTTCCTGCCTCCTGTCTACTTCAACCGCATGCCGATGACCACAGAGACAGTTGCTGGTCAGGATGTACAGGTACTACCGTCACAACAGACAGTTGCTGGTCAGGATTTTCAGGTAAAATTGCCATCACTAGAAGACACAGTTAGGTTGAATTTTCTTAAAGAAAAGCTTCGACGTGAAAGGACTGCTGCGGCTTTCATTTCTCCACGTGCTGCTGTTCAGGACAGTGACTTGAGATATGATGCGGCCATGAGGCAAGTTCTCTTCTGTATTCAGAACTGGTCAGAAGAGACAGGAGAAGTGTTAGTTGGAATCACACGACTCCGCTTCGGACAATATCTGACTGAACCTGGTTTTACTATGGCGGCTGCCCAGTTACCCCGAGCCTCCAGCCTGCCTCCTGACTTGCCACACAACTGGAAACAGGGAAACTTTGATGTGCTTCTTATTCACCGACATTACGGTCTTGTCGTCTGCAATGTGATGTCTTTTGGTGACATGACAAACGACCTTAAAATGTCACAGGAGGATACTGTCAAGATCAGAAAAAAGCTAAAAGACGCCGTGTCACAGCTGGACAAGGCGGAGGCCATGTTGTCTCACCTGGTGTCCGACATCGCTCCCGGTCTGCGCATCACTAAGACCATCGCTTTCCCCAACCTAACGACTCGTCAACTTCAACAGGCCATCTCCAGCGACACCCACATAGCTCAAGTAAAAACTGTTTCACATCATGAAATTAAAATATTGTGTACATTTCACTTTTTTACAGACCAATGACATACAGTTTTTTGTTTACTCGTAAGCGACTTACGTTCAGAAGTAGCTCGAATGAGTTTGTGGAGTAATCTTCTATGGCCACGTCTCTCTCTCTCACATAATTTAACAGTTATCTCCCTTGAAGACAATCTATTCTCATGCACTGGGTGACCCTTTCTGTGGTCAGCGCTGCTGGTAAGGGCGCTCCACTGTAGCGGTTGAGTAGTACACTGCTACTCATACACATACACATGCACACTTACAAGCCGCCAAGGGGGATAGCCGTGGTTGGTGACATCAGATGATACTATAATTTTCAAAAAGCTGCTTAGTTTAAACACCTCAACTGTCAAAGAAAACGCTCTTTTGATCACGTGGTTGTATCACAGGACCTGTGTCAGTGTCTGGGAACAACAGACCACGCCGACATCCCAGGTCTGTGTCTGTGCTGTGGTCGGTTGTCTGACCCCAAGACACCGTGTGACGTCAGTAGTCACGTGCTGAGGGAACTCGGACACTGGTGGCAGCGACGTGTGGCTGGGGCTGGACCTGACAGTCACATGACACGTCACGTGTACAAGACACTGGTAGCCAGGTGAGTTGTAGAAAAGTATGATATGATAAAAAAAAGTATATTAATTTTGGTAAGTATTTTGTCGTCCGGAAAACAGTATGTGTCGTGATGAAGTCATTGCCTCTGTTGGTCTCTTTACTTTAAAATGGCTTGTTACCTCATTGTGTCTGCCGAGGATAAGATCATTAATCAAACTTTTTGGGATAATATGGGTACTGAGTTATATATGTGTGCTCTTACCAGTGGGTCTTCAGGCATGACTACATGTATGGAGGTCTAAAGAACCTTTTTCGCTGAAGTCTAACCTTAAGTGACGCTGCTAGCACGAGGTACCATGTAGAGCTGATCACGTGACTAAGCTTGAGTGGATCTTAGATGTCTGTCCGGATACTGCTAGATCTGAAACAAAGTCAATTCGTTCATTTTCTTCCTTTCCTTTATTCCTACCCTGGCGTATGGGCAGGTGAATGCTTATGCTGGTCACCGCTACACGTCGTTGGGAGTAGCTACTGGATAGACACAGCGGCACGTGACTGAGGTCTGTCTTGAGCAGCGGTCAGCAGGTCCTCATGAATGTGGCCAGTCTATTCCTTTGTGTGAGCAACAATTGTATTCTCTGTCTCTGCGTTAACCAGCATGCAAGGTACCCCTATAAACAGTCCTACCCAGTGTGTTGTGCCGAGTGACACACATCATGCACCTTGCATCATTAGCACGAAGCAAGAGGTCTTCACGGCTAAAAACAGCGACAACCATCACTGCCAGAAGCCCGGACGTACTGTCTGTCACCTGCAGCACTGATATGTATGGCCGTGATTTTATTCTTCGCTAGTGGTGTTTGTTTTTGCTGTCCCTCTTATGCTATGTTTTCTTCTTGTTGTTAAGCGCTTAACACTATGTAAGAGAAGCTGCAAGTAAGTGAGGAGTATTATCTAAAAAAAGAAAATTTGCAAAAAAATCACCCCTTCCTAACCTTCAGGACTGTCAACTCAAGGGATTAAATAAACCAAGAGCACTAAATGAACCCATTAGTCGACAGATACTAAAGAAAAAGGCGAAAGCAAACTGCGGAATGCCTTTTTATCTAGAATTTTTAAACATCAAATGGTCACACTCGTTTGTTGTAGGTTCTGTGGTCCGGCGACAACAGTGACTGTGCCATGCACATGTCCTCCACGTGTGAGTGTCAAGACCCTGGGTGAGGCCGTGTGGTGGACAGGAGAGTGCTACACTGCTGTAATAACACTCTTCCCGGAGCAAGTTCACCTGCTACACACGGCGCCTCCCACACTCTTTGTCACCGGACCGCCCGGTACAGGTAAAACTGTGGTGCTGCTGCTGATGGCCATAGAGTGGCTGCGATGTGGTTACCACGTCTACGTTGTCAGTACGTGGTGGGGGAGTCGTGCAGCCTGCACCATGTTGTATCACCTGTTGCTGCAGACAGTAAAGACACAACAGTCAGCAGGTGTATCACCCGGTCAGCCTCACCTCCTGCAGTATGAGCTTGATGTCAGTAAAGACGTGGAGAAGGCCGTCAACGACTTGTCACAGGCGGCGAGCGGAGGGTCGTTGTACGTCATCGCTGATGAAGTAGAGAGTGAGCACAGGTGAGTTGTACAGCGTGTGATGTGATGATAGACACACAGGTAGATGCTGTCTACATTTACTGGATTACAACTATTTAGTGCTTAACAGGTGATGTTTCCTCAACAGTTGTGACACCTGATGGAGGTGTTGTGTTGTCAACATAGATTTGTTTTGAAGCATCGGCTGTTACACAGATTGTGTTGCAACACTTGTCATTATTGTGACATCACTTACTTGATGACATCAATGGTAACAATATTACACATGATACACAAACAGAATCACACATTAATAATAGTACACAGTGTAACGCGTGTAGCTACATCCTATGTTACAGTCTTGGCTACAGAATAAACAACTTCCCGACTTTGTGTAAGTTGCTGCTGAAACGAGTTCCTCGTCTCCATCTGTGGGCGGCAAGTTGTTTCCATGGAGACGTACCCGCCGGCTGGCAAGTGGAATATTTAACCAGATCCCTCCGCTCTCCCCCGGCCGTCGTCAGGGAAGTCGAGCAGGACGCGGGGATCACTACACACCGTGATGTACTGCCGTACAGTGAGCGAGGTGTGCCCGACCACACAGACGGGCCGCTAGTCACACGACTGTATCACCGAGGTCAAGGTCACTCAGAACGCTTCCCACTTGACTGTGTGACGTGCGGTCGTGAGGTGGCCAGCTGCCTACACAGTCTCCGTGTTGGTGTTACAGGTAGGTGTGTGTATTGTGTAGTGTAACGTTGTTTACAGTTAAACACTTACCTATGTGATAAATAAGGAACGGGTGAGGAACAGTCTTGTAAATAAGACTGTGTTAGTGACGTGTGTCTCTTAGTTTACTTGATGACGTCACGATGCTATTGTTTATATCCATGTTGACAGGGAGAAGCACAACAACATCTACAACATTGACCTCTACCAGTGTCGGCACAACACCACCCTGTCTACAGTGGAGAGACGTGCTGGTGTTGAACTGGGATAACGTTAGTGATCAGTCGGGTGTGGTCACAGGACTGCAAGAAGCGGGTATCCCAGCGCGGGTGATGAAGGATGATGACATCGAGGACGTGGCCACGGCCCGCAGTGACGTGGTGTGGGTGGCGGGTGGACGTCTTGTTCGTGGTCTGGAGAGAAAAGTCGTCGTCTGTCTGGAGGACCCTGATTACGGTTTATTTAGATCTAAGTATGTACAACAGTACAACCTTACCTCTCCCCGACTTGACCTCATGTCCCGCTGTACGTCACAACTTGTGATTGTCTCCCCTGACGACAAGCCGCTAGAAGGTGACTGACACTGACACTGACACACCTGTCACCTGCTGTAGTCCTGTGTCAGACTCTTATACAAACAATTGTCTTTTAGTGTTTGTCCTCTTCTACTCTTAGTCAATGAACACGTCATCACCTTATGATGTAATAAATATGACGTCATTACAGATTTTTACATCACGAGGTCCATGTCTCTGATTACAAAACAACAAGTGTCAACACGTTTGTCTGTTTCAGAGGTGTGTGTGTGTTAATGTGTTAGCATATCCCTGCGTGTGTCAGTCTACCAGTGTGATATCTGTGTCACTCTGTGTATAAGAGGTTGTACACGTGCTGTCAAAGGGCCTCATCAGACAGTAATGTCAGTGTCGTGCACTAAAGTGTTCAGTCTGATATTGTTTACTGCCAGTGGTAGACAAAGGGGACAGAACTCTGAGACTAAATAAAGACACAAGTGGTCCATCAAAACCCGCTTCATTGAATTAAGACATTTATTGATGTAAACACAACAAACACTAGCGGCTCACTTATACAACACATGTTACAAGTTTAACTGTTTGGAACAAACACATTCATACGATGTACAAATGTTGTTTCAAATCGTTTATAAATGTCATCTGCACGTTTCACAATGAGTGTTTTAATAAAGATTTTCATTGTTAGTTTAAAACAGGTACAGACTGTTGTTAAGTGGTTAAAATAGTTTTAACAGTCATGTCACCCACAGGCACCACGTGACCACTGTTTCAACAAAGTCAAACAACAGGCTGACAATATAAATATACAGCAGATAGCAAATAAACCAATAAATAGCAGTGAGAGAATGCAGCTCATAAAATGTAAAAGCAAAGTAGACCTCATCCAGCAAACAAAGACACGTGTTTGTTTTCGATAGTTCACATCACAAGAAGTAAGATTACAGACCGAGTACTAAACCTAAAGAAAGAGGCGCTGCTACCGATGAAGATAACACCGCTCACTCAGGAAGCAGGCAACAGAAGGTCATCCCTAACGAGCAGTGTCTTTCATCTAAAAAGAAAAGCTGACAACAACGATGTGAAAAGAACGGTAGTCAAGCTTTAACTAATAATAAAATAACAAAGCGATAACCAAACAAATAACCAAATAACTTGCCCTGGCTTCCTTACAACGATCAGAAGGAAGAGAGTTGTGGAGTCAGTGAGACACACCTGTAGGCTACCTGGTGATAAAACATGGCTACCCTTCACATTTATGTGTATGACATCTTTGGTATGTAAGTATTCCCGAGTATGCACTACACCCCGCAAGATGTGTGACCACTAGCTCTATTATATATACAATCACTAGGTCTATACACAAATAATATGTGACCACAAACTCTATTATATATATAGATACAATCACTAGGTCTATACACAAATATTTTGTGACCACTAGCTCAATGCTTTGTTGCTGATTTGTGTGACATGACGTTTGTCAGTCTTTAGACACAACGGTCCACACTGGTCCATACTGGCCCACACTGGTGTACAATAGTCCACACTGGTCCCCAATGCTAAAACAACTACAAGTGTCAGTAAATGAAACACAAAATCAAGTTCAGTCCAAAGTCCCAAAGACGGAAGAAGAGGAGACAGTAGCCGTTAGCGGAGGAAGATGTCTGTTGTAAGAAATGACGCAGCACAAGAACTGAAGTACCACCCTAAACAGAGGCAAACGGTGCAACAAACATCACAGATGAGTAGGAGACAACAAACATCAAAGGATCACAGATGAGTAGGAGTACCTCCATTAAAATACTCCTAACCACGAAGTTTCTATACGTCTTTTGCTGTCTCACTCTTACATAAACATTTAAATAAACGTGTGATAGACAGAAGGAAGAATAGGAGAAACACAGAAGAAAGTGCTCTCGGCTTGTGTGTTTAGCCAAACACGTGTCTGATCGGCAACCTGTGCTTCCAAGATGGAGAACTTAATCCAAAAAATAACTCTCAGATATGTACCGATCAGCACCGCAGAGTGGTCTCCTGTACCTACAGTTGCCTGTGAGAATAACTTACGACATAGAACATTTTAATCTTTGCAAAGGTGTTTTTACAAAATTCTATTCTTATCAACTTATAATTATTTCAGATTCAAAAATATTATGATTTCTGAAAAAAAGCTCTACAGTGGAGTCTAGTCGTAAATAAAAAAAATTCACATTAGTTATCTTGAGGTAAGTTTTTAATAATAAAATGTTTCCAGCAAAAGGTCTGTGTGGCCTATTTCAGGTTAATTGTAAAGGTACGTAAAAACAACAACAACAACAACAACAACAACAACAACAACAGCAAACAAACAAAGGTATGCAGTCCCAATGTTATCATTGTATCTACAGACTAAGGACTTCGTACGCTGTACTTATCAGCGTTTCTCACATACACTTGGTTCTTTTCAGTCAGTTTGAGTCGCTTGATGGTCACTGTCATCAACACTGATCTTGATGCCTTCTCAGATGTTATTTGTGAACAAAAACTGAAAATCACAGAAACATATCAAATAGATTTAAATAGAACATAATACTTTATATACCAAACACACAAAATGCAGCGTTTTTCAGCTTTTTGTCAAGAGCGCGATGTGAAAAGATGTTAAATTGTCCTCCTCCGATTGTTGGGGAAAACTCACACGTGTACTACAAGTTGGTTTGCGCATGCGCACGCGTGGATTTTCCTCGGTGTTCCCTCAAGGTCGGGGTGTCAAGGCCGCGTATGCAAATGTCGACGGCCCGTGAGCTGCGCTGCGGTGAAACGGGTGACACGTGACACAGGTCACCTGGCGACCGGGCAGCTCTCGGGAGATTACAGGTTTAGCGATGCGGAAAATGCCGGCAGGATAAAATGTCGGCCCTAGATTGTTTGGAGGTCGGGCGCCGAGGTCTCATCGCGCGGGCAACTCACTCTTAACCTCTGACCTCCTGTTAGTTGGCCGGCTTCCTGGCAAGTGGGTGGCGTGCAGCCCTCTGGTACTTGAGTGTCCTGAGTGTCTTCGTTCTGCAAGACTTACCTTTGCATTGTAGCACTTTGGTAGAGTTTGAATGGCAGAGTGAGCAGCTCCCAATCGGTGGCCAATTTCTGAAACACCAACACCTTCCTGGAGCCATCAATGACCCTGCCTTCATCGACAATCTTGGTCGACGATAATCTTGCTTGGTGCAGTCCCTATAGCTTGGTGTATGGGACAGGTCCTAGCAACCTCAGATTGTGGCGAGATTACCATCAGTCCTCGGATTGTGGCCGGATTACCATCAATCCTCTGATGCCAATGCTGTCAACAGTCAGCAGTCGGATTGTTGTCGACTGTCATATCGTTGTCGGATCACTGTCGACCTTCAGATTGCGTTCAACTGTCGGACTGTTCAATCGTCAAACTGCTCTACACAGTCGTCCTTAAAATCTTCATCTCGTCGAAATCTTGGACTCGTCATCGACCTGTCAGCTGAGCGCTAAATGAAGTGGTCGCGAGGACATACTGTGGGACAGTGGACGGGAGCGTGACGTAGTTAGTGGGCGGTGGTGGGGTTCGGGTTTCCCCAGGCAGTGGTCTGGGAGGGGGGGAGCTTTTGTTGTCTTTAGTTGAGATTCTGAGTGGTGCTGGATTAGGAGGTACCTATTAGTTTACTTGTATTACGGAAGTTACTACTTGTAGGTCGTTTTATATTATTTTTATTGGCAGTGGGGTTATTCGTTGCCTTATTTTTTTTTTTATTCTTTCTTTGATTTTTTTCCCCTATGAGTTGGTCGGCCACACTTTTTTCGTTACCACTGTGAAATATATATTTTTTGTCTGTCTCTATGTGTGTGTGCTTATCTGTTCACTGAGGTGTGATTGGCTTGTTGCTCGCGTCAGGCGTGTGTCTGCTTGTATGACTGTGAGCGCAAGTCACGCGACGCCCGATCACGTTACGCAGCAATGCCCTCCCAGGGCTGAAAAATTACCGAGCTTTGCTGACAATAGGCAGCGCATGTATGTTCACTACATGTTCATTTTGCCTTGGCAGTTTTATGTCCTACAATTGCAAGCATTTTTTTGCGATTTCAACGACCATATTTGCTTGACTGCTGTACACAGCACGCACAAGACCAAACTGTCACCAAACTCACGTTGACTGTTGACATACACAACAAATTAACTAAAAAGATTTTTAAACAATTGCTCATTGTTGGTACAGACACGACTAATAAACTTGTAAAAAAGAAAATATGAAGGTGGCCTCTCCATTGTTTTTAGCACACGGACTTCACTCAGTCTCTTACAAAGATGTGTTCTGTTGTTACTTCGCTTTCAGTTTGCTAACATATACAGTGTTAATCTGTCTACTAAGACATACCAGTGGTGAGTGATGTAGGATCTGTTAACATGTACAAGTGACATGTGGTCTCATCTGTTTGTTAATATGTACAGGTGGCTTGTCCAGCTCGTTCAGTGTTCACTGACCGTGGTGTTTTCAGTCCCTACACGGTCAGCAATATTTTCTCCATGGCGGTGAGTTTGAATCCTTGAAATTTTCCTTTTTGTTTTTCGTATCACATCTTTCTCTTTCATTCTGTCGTTCTTTCTGCTTATGTCATTGATGTCTCTAGTCTGTATCTTCTACAGATGCATCTGTATCCTGCGTCAGACTGACTACAAGAAAAAGCTAATATTAATTACCTCCTATCAAAAGACATTTATAATTCCCGTAATCTTTTTGTGTTTTGTCAGGAGCCCTGAAAGCAGGAGGAAAGCTGTCACAAACAGCTTATATATATATTATGTCTCCCAAACTAATAAAGATAGAGACTCAAGTTTTGTTTCTTGTTTATTTGTATTTTCTTTTACTTTCATGTGAACATAAATACTCATTAAACAAAAAGTTATTTTGTGTGGCGGTACGTACTTAAAGAACATTTTAGTGTCAGGTGCAATGTCAGCATGTGCGATGTAGAAAATTTATCTATCGCATTCAGATTTATTCACATTTTTATGGTAATTACAGAGCCTATGCTCTGTACACTATCCCGTAGATATTGGACGCTGGCTTCACACTTCATATATCACACCAACATTAACCATAAACAGCCCGTAAAAATTAAATCACAGACTAAATATGCAGTTCTAAAAGTCTAACAATTATTCTGGGTTCAAACTTACTTAATACTACAAATCATAATTTGTCATTAATAA
>SRHC01002868.1:37104-79995 GCA_004794325.1 Pomacea maculata
CTTGTTACTCAGCCGCAGTTGCCCAGTTACCTGTAGCCCTCAATCTTCCGTCGTGTCTGCCCCGAAACTGGAAAGAAGGAGACTTTGATGTACTTCTTCTTCGACGACATTTTGGTTTGGTCGTACTTGAGGTGAAGACATTTGGTGACAACCTACAGGAACTGAAAATGTCACAGCAGGAAATAGATAATAATATAAAACGAAAGCTGAAAGAGGCCGTGTCACAGCTGGACAAGGCGGAGGCCATGTTGTCTCACCTGGTGTCCGACATCGCTCCCGGTCTGCGCATCACTAAGACCATCGCTTTCCCCAACCTCACAGCTCGTCAACTTCAACAGGCCATCTCCGTCGACACCCACATAGCTCAAGTAAAAACTGTTTCACATCATAAAATTAAAATATTGTGTACATTTCACTATTTTACAGACCAATTATATACAGTTTCTTTTTTGTTTTTTACTCGTAAGCGACTTACGTTCAGAAGTAGCCCGAAGGAGTTTGTAGAGTAATCTTATATGGCCACATCTCTCTCTCTCATATACTTTAACAATTATCTCCCTTGAAGACAATCTATCGTCATGCACTGGATGACCCCCTCTGTGGTCAGCACTGGTGGGAGATTCCCTCCACTGCAGCAGTGAAGTAGTACACTGCAACTCATACACATACACATGGACACTTACAAGTCGCCAAGGGGGATAGCCCTGGTTGGTGACATCAGATGATACAATAATTTTCAAAAACCTGCTTAGTTTTGTAACGTTTTACGAAAGAGTGTGTTGAAAGTGTCTGCGAGCGCGTGTAAACATCTGCATGTAAACCACGCTCGCAGCACTCTTTCACCTTTTTCAGCCAAAAGGTCCGGCCAACGATTAACACATTTAATGTTTATGAAATTAATTAACGATGAGATGAGGATGGAACAAAATAAAAGAACGCTACTTCTCCCAGCGTCAACCTCCTCCTAACGTTTCTCAGGCGGGCTGGTGAGATGACTGACTGGACCAGCAGGTTATATCCGACGAATTGTTTCACGAAGTTCGTGAATCTAAAAACCACATTAAAACCACACCACTTGTCTCGGCGAAGCTGATGTATTCCAGTGGGATTTATTACTACACCATGACTTGGAATACAAATGGTAATCTTCCACTGAAGTACGTTGTATATCAGTTGCAGTTAACCACACACTGCTCACTCTCCACGGAGCTCTGTACTCTCCAACTGCTTGGTCCCGACTGTCCCGAGAAACGTTAGATCTCCTAAGTTAACTCGTTCTTTTCATCTTCCTGACCAATCAGGCACCCTTAGCGACCAGGTAACCAGGACGACCTCCTAACAGTCTTTCTTGGAGACTGTGTCAACCAATCACAAGTACTACATGGCTTCTCCATTGCCTACCGTCGCCCTAGTTACGCTGTGCTAAGCTCATTTACGTCATTCCATCCATGACGTAAAAAGAATTAGAACTGACGCAGCCTCCGCGCGACTTCCATCCCCTGACATCAAGGAGAATTAAAAAAAAATGAATCTAATTAGATTCGCCTGAATCGCGAATCGTTACAAGTTTAAATACCACAACTGTCAAAGAATACGCTCTTTTGATCACGTGGTTGTATTGCAGGACCTGTGTCTGTGTCTGGGAACAACAGACCCCGCCGACATCCCAGGTCTGTGTCTGTGCTGTGATCAGTTGTCTGACCCCAAGACACCGTGTGACGTCAGTAGTCACGTGCTGAGGGAACTCGGACGCTGGTGGCAGCGACGTGTGGCTGTGGCTGGACCTGACAGTCACATGACACGTCACGTGTACAGGACACTGGTAGCCAGGTGAGTTGTCGAAATGTATGATATGATATAAAAAACGTTTATTATTTATGGTCTGTAAGTATTTTGTTGTCCAGAAAACAGCATGGGTCGTGATGAAGTCATTGGCTCTGTTGGTCTCTTTACTTTAAAATCGCTTGTTACCTCATTGTGTCTGCCGAGGATAAGATCATTAATTAAGCTTTTTGGGACTTGTAAGGTTAGCTTGTGAACAACTAGGAAAACCTAGCTGTGGTGCGTGATTGGATGTAGTGGCAGGTCATGCGGTACGACTGACCAATCGCGTGCACGTACGGCCACAAGCCAGAGTTTAATATTGGCTTGTCGCTAGGGATCCTTCGAGATTAAGAATCGAAGAGGACGTCTCAACTCCAGTCCTCGCTACCTGTATTTTATGACAGTGTTGTGTACATGTACAGTTACATACAGCGACCGTGTTATTCATCTGACCACAACCACCTCTCTACCCCCATCCTAAACGGATTCCACTCGAGACCTGTATGTATTCGCACGCGTTTTGTTGTTTGTGGTAAACAGCCCTATAACCATGGCAACTAAAAGGAAAGTGTTTTCGCTTCCAGAAAAGGTGGCTATAATTACCGAGGTTGATAATAACCCAAAAGTAAAGACAATTGGCATGGCAACACGTCTTGGCATGCGAAGCGAAACCTTGCAAAATGTATCAACAAGGTTAAAAAAATTAATTGCACTTACCCCGAGACACTTTTCGACTTCTAAAATCGAATGACTAGAAATAGCAAGGCGATGGCACTGCCCACCCACTATCCTGCTTCACAGTTGCCACAAGTGTTTTGAAATTATTTTCTAACAAGATTTCGGATATTCGATCATCCTTGGACTCGATATCAGAGCCTGACAGCATCTCTTGTGATATTTCCCAGGGACACTCTCTGGCCGAATTTCAACCAGCCTGTGATGCTGATATAAAGGCGGTTATTCTGAAAGCCAAACCAACAACTTGCCAGTTAGATCAAATATTCACAAGTCTTCTTCTTGAGTAGTTACATATTTTACTTCCTTCCATCACAAACATTGTGACTGTCAGCTTGTGATCAGATGTTTTCCCATCTTTGTTTAAAAATGCTCTAGTGAAGCCAGTTCTGAAGAAATCCACGCTTGATGTCAATGTGTCGAACAATTATCGCCCAGTTTCCAACTTGTCTTTTCTCTCACAGATCACAGAGAAAGTAGGTTTAACACAGCTGTGGGCTACTTACTGGAGCACTAGCTCATCCCCCATGCTCAGTCAGCATACAGACCTTTTCACAGAACTGAAACTACTTTAATTAAAGTGACCACCCACATATTATCTGCCATTGACGGTGGTGATGTTTCTACCTTAACTCTACTGGACCTGTCTGCTGCATTTGACACTATGGACCACTCTCTGCTCCTTCATAGACTACACACCCTCTACGGGATTTCTGGACCTGCACTAGCGGGGTTAAACTCCTACCTCACTGATAGGATGCAGACTGTGTTTGTTGATGGTCAAGCATCTCGCCCTGCTCCACTTTCTTGTGGCGTCCCCCAAGACTCAGTAGTCGGCCCACTTCTGTTTATTCTGTATATGAAGCCACTTTCATTCTGCGTCCAGTCTTACAACTCAGCTCTGATGTTAAAACTGTTAAATATTTAATGAAGATTCTTAACAATTTGGAACAGTAATGTCAGGTTACTTTGTTTATTCACGCAGAAAAACTATTTTCACAAAGTTAACAATAGCTATTTTTTCTGGTTGGCGTTAGATTGCGGAGGTGACAGTATTTATTGGTGAAGAGAATAAAGTTAGAGAGAAGAATTCATGCTTCACCGCGACATGTACAACTCTTGGTAGACAGTAGACCGTTAGTGACAGAAAAGAGAATTTAGTAACTACTTCTAATTTTTTTTCTTATCATAGATGTACGTCAGTACGCAAAGACAGAAAAAAGGTATTACTGAATGAAACAAGCCACTTGTAGTAAATAATGTAAATCACTAAATATAGAGGGTTCGTCGCAGCAGTTGATGTTTATTTTAATAGTAAGATGAGCTGAAGCATCCAACATTTGTTTGTTGTAGGTTCTGTGGTCCGGCGACAACAGTGACTGTGCCATGCACATGTCCTCCACGTGTGAGTGTCAAGACCCTGGGTGAGGCCGTGTGGTGGACAGGAGAGTGCTACACTGCTGTAATAACACTCTTCCCGGAGCAAGTTCACCTGCTACACACGGCGCCTCCCACACTCTTTGTCACCGGACCACCCGGTACAGGTAAAACTGTGGTGCTGCTGCTGATGGCCATAGAGTGGCTGCGATGTGGTCACCACGTCTACGTTGTCAGTACCTGGATGGGGAGTCTAGCAGCTTGCACCATGTTGTATCACCTGTTGCTGCAGACAGTAAAGACACAACAGTCAGCAGGTGTATCACCCGGTCAGCCTCACCTCCTGCAGTATAACATTGATGACGGTAAAGACCTGGAGAAGGCCGTCAACGACTTGTCACAGGCGGCGAGCGGAGGGTCGTTGTACGTCATCGCAGATGAAGTAGGGAGTAAGCACAGGTGAGTTGTACAGCGTGTGATGTGATGATAGACACACAGGTAGATGCTGTCTGCATTTACTGGATTACAACTATTTGGTGCTTAACAGGTGATGTTTACTCAACAGTTGTGACACCTGATGGAGGTGTTGTGTTGTCAACATAGATTTGTTTTGAAGGATCGGCTGTTACACAGATTGTGTTGCAACACGTGTCATTATTGTGACATCACATACTTGATGACATCATTGGTAACAATATTACACATGATACACAAACAGAATCACACATTTATAATAGTACACAGTGTAACGCGTGTGGTTACATCCTGTGTTACAGTAACCACAACTTCCAGACTTTGTGTGAGTTACTTCTGACACGAGTTCCTCGTCTCCATGTGTGGGCGGCAAGTTGTTTCCGTGGGGACGCACCCGCCGACTGGCAAGTGGAATATTTAACCAGACCCCTCCGCTCTCCTCCGGCCGTCGTCAGGGAAGTCGAACAGGACAAGATGATCACTACACTCCGTTATGTACTGCCGTACAGAGAGCGAGGTGTGCCCGACCACACAGACGGCCCGCCAGTCACACGACTGTATCACCGAGGTCAGGGTCACTCAGGTGACAGGCCAGGTGAATGTGTGACGTGCGGTCGTGAGGTGGCCCGCTTCCTACACAGTCTTAATGTTGGTGTTACAGGTAGGTGTGTGTATTGTGTAGTGTAACGTTGTTTACAGTTAAACACTTACCTATGTGATAAATAACGAACAGGTGAGAAACAGTCTTGTAAATAAGACTGTTAGTGACGTGTGTCTCTCTTTTTACGTGATGACGTCACGATGCTTTTGTTTATATCCATGTTGACAGGGAGAAGCACAACAACATCTACAACATTGACCTCTACCAGTGTCGGCACAACACCACCCTGTCTACAGTGGAGAGACGTGTTGGTGTTGTACTGGTATGACGTTACTAATCAGTCGGGTGTGGTCACAGGACTGCTAGAAGCGGGTATCCCAGTGCGGGTGATGAAGGATGATGACATCGATGACGTGGTCACGGCCCGCAGTGACGTGGTGTGGATGGCGAGTGGACATCGTGTTCGTGGTCTGGAGAGAAAATTAGTCGTCTGTCTGGAGTACCCTGATCACGATATATATAGATCTGGGCATTTACAACTGTACAAACTTACCTCTCCCCGACTTGACCTCTTGTCCCGCTGTACGTCACAACTTGTGATTGTCTCTCTTGACATTCCGCTAGAAAGTGACTGACACTGACACTGACACACCTGTCACCTTCCACATTCACTCAAAGCTTTATCATTTTTAACATCCCTACCTACATTTAAAATTAATTTACAAAGTTTTATTTGAACTTTCTCTATATCTTTGTATTGCTTCCATCCCCAAATCTCAGATCCATATAAAAGGATAGGTTTTATTTTTGTGTCAAATATTTGAAAGATTATGTCAGTTGGAAGGCTCTTTAGTCCAAAATACATTTTCTTGACTCCTGCAAAGGCTTTGAATGCCTTTCCAGATAAATTATCAGTACATCTGACCCATTTAAGTGTAGACGTGAATGTAATCCCCAAATAGTTATTGCTGGGTTGTACAATAATCTTCTTTCCAGCATAGTACCATTTTTCACAATCTTTGATAAATCCACCATATTTAAAAACTATTATTTTTGTTTTGTTCATATTGACTGTAAGTCCCCATTTTTTACAAAATGTTTCAAGATAATATATTTTACGCTTCCTCTTGTGTCTAATTCATATATAAGAGTTATTCAATACTGGTGCAGAATACTAACGTTGCCAGAACACAGGTACCCAAAACAATGTTACAACATGTTATATTTACAAGATAAGGCAGGCAGAACCAACTGGGCCTCCCAAGTTAGAATCTTATTATGTAGCTATGGTTTTGGATATGTGTGGGAATGGCAGACATGGTAATCTCCCCTTATTCATCACCACAATAAAAGAAAGAATCAAGGATTGCTCTCTCCAAAAATGGCATGATTCAGTATCTTGTTCTTCTTCTTCAGATTACTGCGATTACCAGCCAGATTTACTTAGAGCAACATATATAGACCAGATATTACGATGAGAACATAGACGGGTCCTGTGTTTGCTAAGAAGTGATTGTTTACCCCTCAATGGAAATACTCGTCACCAAACTAGCAACAAACCTGAGTGCATGCAATGTGATAGTCAAAGTGTGGAAGACCGATACCATTTTCTGTTAATATGCCCTAAATATACAACTCTACGTAAGAGATATATCCCACTCTTTTACCATAAATTCCCCTCATCCTTTAAGATTCACCTGTTGTGTAAGAACCTTAAGGGTAAAGTAGCTATTAATGTAGCCCTCTATATAACAGAATGTCTGAAAATGAGGACATCATGACAGTGTACATATAATTACTTAGCACTGAATGTCATTATACTGTTTATTATAAAGCAACCCACTGTTAATATGCATGTAACATACAATATAAGAGACTGATGTGAACCAAATGGTATCTGGAAATTGTAAATTTTATGTGTAAGAACCTAGAAGGTAGAGCAACCATTAGAGCTGATCATGTGCATTACACGTTAGTATTATTTGATGTTGATGTGGGCCAGATGGCCTCCTAAAAATGGAATGAATAAAATTAAAAAAAGAAAATAAAAAAAAAACACCTGTCACCTGCTGTAGTCGTGTGTCAGTCTCACAGGGCTTCTGCTTACGCAAAAAATTGCGTACAGTTGTAACGATTCGCGATTGAGACGAATCTAGTTAGATTCATTTTTATTTTTAACTCTCCCTGTGGTCAGGGAAGAGCAGTCGCGCGAGCGCTGACGTAGCTCTGCGTGACGATTCTTTTGCGTCATATAGTGAATGACGTAAAATGAACTGAGCACAGTGTAACTAGGGCGACGGTAGGCTATGGAGAGCCATGGAGTACTCGTGATTGGTTGAGAGAGTCTCCAAGAAAGACGGTTAGGAGGTCGTCCTAGTTACCTGGTCGCTAGAGGTGCCTGATTGGTCAGGAGGGAGGAAAGGACGTGTTAACTAGGTGATGCTAACGGTTCTCGTGGAGACGAGACCAAGCAGTTGGTGTGTACAGAGCTCCGTGGGGAGTGTACAGTATATGGTTAACTGCCAGCAACGGATAGCCGACGTGCGTCCAGTGGAGTATTATCGTGTGGAGTGTTACCCAGTGTGGTACAGTAAGCAATCCAAGCGGAAAATAATATCTTCGCCGATACGGATTTATCTTTTATCTTCACGAACTGCGTGAAGAAATTCAGTGGGCTTCACAGTTAACTGCACAGATAACTTCACGAACTGCGTGAAGAAATTCAGAGGATTAACCTGCTGGTCCAGTGATTTCGTCAGCGCCAACCGTCTGAGAAGCGTTTGGAAGAGGTTGACGCTGGAGGGGGTAGCGTCCTTTTATTTTGTTTCATCCTCATCTCATCGTTAGTTAATTTCATAAACATTAAATGTGTCAATCGTTGGCCGGACCTTTTTGTTGAAAAAGGTGAAAGAGTGCGGCGAGCGTGGTTTACATGCAGATGTTTACACGCGCTCGCAAACACATTCAACACACTCTTTCGTAAAAACGTTACAACAGTACACATTAAAAGTTTGGAGGACCCCTTCAATTTTCGTTTGGGCGAAGAACAGATACAAAATAGTGTCTGACGTCGTAGACCAACCTATTGTTGTCGTCCGCTGCAAGGCGAGAGTAGCTTCCCTTGCACTGAGTTTGTTTTCCCTTACCAAGAAGAGTTCCATTAAAGGCCGATATCTTCCCACCGGGGGAAATGAGTTGTATCGTCCGTGCGAGGGAAGGTAGGAGTACACGAGGTGCGGACTGCCATCGGCCAGTCGTCTTCAATTACTACCCGGACAAAAGGCGGGGTGGACATCACAGGCACTGCCGACTAGCATTGCAATAAATCGTCTCCCTCACCCAGTACTTGCGGTAGGGTCTGAGCGTTGATGCGAAACGACTTCTATCTGAACATTCTGTCGGGGTTATGACTGACTGTATTCTCCACAAACAAACAAAACTAGAATTTATAAAGGAGAGAAGAATGAACAGCGCAAATGACACAAACATAAAAACAACTGAATTGATCGCATAATGGTCGGGTTAGATAAGCGAAGAAAAGACCTTGAGGGCACTATGTTGCAGTCGGGAATTGTTGGCCATTTGTAAAAGTTCAAAGACTGGACTCAAACCGAGGTATACTTTAGGTCAGTCATCAAGAGAAATGAACTGAAAATATTACATATTATTATCCCCTCTTATGAGTAAAGAAAGATGTAAGGAAAGACAGTATGTTCAGATAGAAGCCGTTTCACCTCACTTTTCTTAGACCCTACATCAAGTACTAGTCGGCTGAGAAATGCGTTTTATTGCTAAATATAGTTTGCAACTGAAACTCGTTTAATTTATTTGTACAGTTTCAAACACCTTCGATCCCCCTTCATCTCATGATTTACGTAACATTCAGAATCCACTGAATGTCACTGAGCTGAGGGCGCCACGTCTCGCCGAGGTTCGCTTTTCTACCTTGCGCCAGTTGTTTTTTTATCCCAACTTTTATACTTTTAGCAACGTGCCACCTCTCGTTGATGTTTCTTACAACTCTAGTTCTCACTAACTTATTAATTGCCAGGTTACGGTCGAGAACTTCCTCTTGAATGATGGCATCTGAGGCATTCATACTTTCATACATCCTCTCCCATCCACTACCAGGTGCACTTAAAGCTTATTTAACTTATTTCAAAGATGTCGTTGACAGCGTGGTTAAATTCATTGCCTTAGAAATGGAAAGAAAGTACAGTGAGCATAAGCTCATCACAGATGCTTGCACAGACATCATGGCACAGAAATATCGTCGTTTCTGACTAGACATTACAGTGCTTTGTGTGCCTGAAAGGCAGTTGAACAAAGTATGTTGATTTGTTGATTTTTTTCACATTGTAAAGGGACCCCTTAGAGTTAGCCTGGGACCCCTTAGAAATCTGAAGAAGGGGTCCCTGGGACCCCAAAGAATTTAGCCTTAGCAGAAGCCCTGACAAAGTGACTTACCTTTAATATAACAATATAATGTCTGGAGCAAGTGGTCGCTCTTTCGATGCTGAAGCTAGAATCACAACGATTCACAGCTCTCACAAGAGCTTTTTCCCAGTCTTTATTATCTAGTCCTCATGCGGAAAAATGATCATAAACCTTTGATTCGACCCTTGCAAGCAGGGCATCCTGTAATCGCACAGTTACTGCCTGGCATCTCAAAATAATAACGACAGTAGCTCTGCGACACTCTGTAAAAAAAGGAGCCGGAAAAGGCGAATACCACCTGTGGTTCAGCGCATGCGCTACTCATCTCCTCCTGCCGGTTAGGCCAAGGGACAATGCTCTCATCATTTCGTTTTACGTGTAAAAGAAAAATAGTATTCACGTCTGATGAGGCTTATTCAGGTTTTATCAATAACTAAAAAAATTAATATTAGTATAAGATTAATAAGCCCACCCACGACTAAGAACTAGAATTGAAGTGAAAACCCTCCTTGGGATCTTCTGTCCTCTTCCCTGGAGCAACAAAGATGGAGGGACTGACAGACGCCAGCATTTGTAGGAGCCGCGACTAACCGATGGTCCACAATGCTTTGCTAGTCATGGAAACATAGCGGATCTGTGTGATTACACAAATGTAAAGCTACATGTGTGACTACTGTGGTGAGCACAATAAGTACAGTGAGATAAGAATGTTGTATAGTGTGATCACGTGACTTAACAGGTCGACTTGATCACTGCCTTCAGACTACTCGACCACGGTTATTTTGAACACCGGTGTAATGTACACGAGTACAGTAAGTTTGCAAGTGAACTATTCAATACATGTTCATTGATAAACGTTCAGAGCGTCTGTAACAACAATTTGTTTTCTTCTGATCTGTGCTGTCATCATTTCGGTCTCTTCATTCATTCTGTTTATATCAGTTTATTCAAAAACCTGTCCACTTTGAGAAAAAGAATACTTTGTCGTTTTATTTCACCATGACATCTGTTGTTTGCTTGTAAACATTTGGAGTTTATTTAAAGCTGATTCAGAGATTCTGTGGTCATCGCTTTTTAAACTTGCATAGAACATTTTTCATCTATTGAGAGAAGGAAGAAAAATATTTTTTTTTTAAATAAATAAAACGCCCATGAAACGTTTGCAGACGATTTAGAACAATATTTGTCAAACTCTTTAATATTTGTTTTTTTTGTTTTGCAAAAGAGTTTCCCGTGTAAAACCTGTGTTGTGTCCTTGAGTCCGGTAGTGTTTGTTGTTTTCTTATTAGTGAACCACTCAACGGGTTTTGATGAACGACTTGTGTCTGTATTTAGTCCGAGTCCTGTCACCTTTGTTTAACACTTGCAGTAGACAACATCGTGTTTTAAACTTATAACCACGAAGTTTATATACGTCTGTTGCTGTCTCGCTCTTACATAAACATTGATATAAACACGACACACACCTCTCACGTATATGATGACACGCAAACGCGCATGTTTACATATTGCTGCTACTACTACACACACACTTCTGAAAGAAGATAGCCTCAATACATAATATATTCGAGAATGATTATTTTACTTCAGACGATGAAAAGTAGATAATACAATTTTTGTAACTTAAACCCTGTCGTTGTGTAAACAAGACCCAGTGTGTAGACGTACGATATTTTTATTGACACTAGTTATTGTGCAAACAAAACACAGGGACTGGACTTCGTGTTGTGAGAAAATATAATGACATTATGAGGTGATGACGACATCAGTTTTTGCGAGATGCTTCAGCGGCCATTTTGTTGACCCTACTAAAGCAGTGGATACACAAGCTTGCTAGCAACTGATCGGTTATCATGGTCGTCTGCGGTATACAAGGATGTGTAAACAGGCCTGCAGTAAACAAAATGTTCCTCTAGATGAATCTTTTTATTTTTTATTTTTCTTGCTCAGAAGCTGAGACTTCCAAAAACAGATTTTTGAGGTTTGTGTCTCGCGAAAGAATTAATGCATCTGTCCCTACTCTACATGCTGCAAGCAAGAAGCAAAAGTCAATCAGCAGTGAGACCGTTAGGAGCAGGTGGTTAGGGACAGGTAGGCAGGGATTATCGCCCTTACCCGTGTGTCAGCGAGGTTGCTGCGTCGTGGTCTGGCGTCATAATCTGACGTCATAATTTGACGCAATTTTGGGGTTTTGACGTTTGAGAAAAGAAAAAGGAAGAGAGCAGACGACAGATAGAGAGACAGGCGGCGAACTAAGTGAGAGGAGAGGTCTTGCTGTACGTGTGGTTACAGGGACCGGGAATAATGGAAGTAAGTTAATCTTTATTTTGCTTTTTGTGTGTATACGACCTGTTGCCATCTCTCCTCCAAGAGAGAGGATAAGTAAGAAACAAAAGAAAAGAAAAGAAACCTTACGGCAAAGACGACAGCGGGCTATTTTTAGTAAAGATTAGACGAGAAGCCCACGGACAGATCGTTGTGTTTTGTGTGAACACCGTGTTTGAGGCGGTGACGTCAGTGTGTGACGTGGTCGAGACAGAGACAAACCAGGAAGACAAATTGTGTGAAAGTGATTTTGGTTGCTCAAGTGCTTGCGAAGAGAGTTTTACATGGCGGCATAGAAGATTCCTGTTCAAATGATCAGAACACTCAAACAGATTTGATGGACTAAATATAGATGCCATCATGCAAGTCTCTGAGACCAGACTTCTTGATTCAGTTATCGCTAACAGCTAAAGAATTATCAAATTGCAAGCGTTCAGAACTGCTGAGCTCGATTTCTACTTCGGTCTGGAAAACTTTTGCATTTATTGCATTAATGTTTACTCTACTCTTTCTTCTCTTAGCATGATATTCTGCATTGAACTTGGACATTTCTGGAATTAAAATCTCAATAACTATACTACTTTAGAGTATATAAATTATACGTACTGTTATCGAAAAGTCAAACACATGTATCAGTATTGGAATTGACTGCTGAAGAAGTTTAATTCCTGTTGTGAAAAGTGTAGAAACACAAGTTTGCAAATGGCGGCCAAGCTTTTCGTTAAGCGCGCCGTAACGTAGTACGCCATTGGCTAAAAGTCGTTGCCATTATTAGAGGTTATGGCCCTTGGTTGCTGTCAGATTACTCTCCCCCGTCAATATAGGTAACCCATAAAGGACCGATATAAGTTCAGCTTTCGATGCGCATGGCGCTGGTCCTTGATAACTTGATATCATGCGTGACTACCGCTATCTCCAGTTCTCGTTTAATTTCCGAAAATGTCCTCACATGCGCGCGCACACCTTTACACCTGATACTGTAGCATATCTCTCCAAACTGATATCACTAGGGGGCGTCTTCGGTGACTCATTCCTGAAACTTAACAGGTGCAGGTAAGTTGTGTTCTTCTTCTTCTTCTTCATATTTAGTTATATATTTATAGTTGTTCATTTCCTGTGCAACGTAGGCTGATTTACCTTTCTCGTTGTCACAAACCTGCTGTGTTATATTTTTTAATTTCTTTTTGTAGCCGGGAAGGGGACAGGAAATGTAGGTGGAGGAGGGAGGTGTGAAAGACAACAATTTGTGGGGCTGTCGGTGTCATCTGTCTGTTTGTTTGCGTGCCGCGTCAGAAATGACCAGCAGGCCTTTTTAATCTAGTGTTGATGGATTATTTTTGTTAGAAAACAAAGGAAAGAGTGTTGGCCGTGTTTTGGATGCTATTGTGTGCCGGAGTTTTTGTTTGATGGGAGCGGGGAGAAGTAGCAGTCGCCTCGGTGTTCGCAGTGTGTCCTGAGCGGACGAATGTTTTGTAACAAGTCCTGAACCGACTCCAAGCTTTAGTCCTAACTGAATTTTCACCTCCGGAAACTTTAAGTCGCTCACACAATTACATACTCATTCCGTTCTCACGTGCTCATACTGTCTTCACACTGCTGGAGAACAATGAAATCTCTGTTCTAAACAGGTCCATGATGCTCAGGTTTGACAGTTTCCATCTGACTCAGTGCTGAGGAGAAGCAAAATGGGTTTCGTGTCTGCAACTTACTTTGTTGTATGAGAGGAAGCCCTCTCTAGCCATGTCTGGACCTCAGCGACCTTCATCACAACAGGTGAGACAAAGAGGACATCATCTACTGGCGGGTATGTTGTGATGACAGCCACACAGCCTCTACTGACTAGTATTGCCGGAGTGTGAGCAGCGCAATAATTTATTTATTCATCATTAAACATCATTATCAGACTCTCGTTTCAGATGTTGTAACAACAGTCCTCTGTTTGTCAGGTGAATCAGATGATTCGTTGAGGCTGGAAATCAGAAAAAAAGAAATTAAAGAGAATTTACTGCGGTAGTGCAATCATTTACTGAGAGAAAAATACAGTTCTAAAAATCTAACAATTATTTTGGCTATAAAAGTTCGTAATATTCCCTAACTTCTCTTGTACACTCAGCCATTTACTTTATAGAAAGAACATGAATATTCGCAACTCACAAGATTGGCCAAAAATATCTGAAGACGGGAAACGTAAAGATTTGCTGAATGACAGCAATAACTGACAGACTTAACACAATATTAAGCAGATCGCCTTCCTCCAAACAAGTCTGGTCACAATCAGAACACGAGGAAATCTCAGGAACCTCAACTGGGTGAATGGTCAGACTAGTCCAGTACGAAAGTAAATACTGCAGATACACAATTTATATGGTAGAGCCTTTCAACGAAGCCGTTACATCAAAGAGAAGGTGACCGTCGTGAGATGTACACACGCACACCTGGGCACTCCACACACCCGGGGACCTGATCGTAATCAGTCATCGTTAATTTTCCGCACAATATTCAGCTTTATTCCGTCACGTGACTTTCTTTCATTGCTCCTTAAGAGATAACAATGATCACAAATTTATTTCATACCATCTGAGCGCAACAGGTACGCTATTAAACCTAAGCTTTTATAAAAAAGAGGTTTTTGTGTTTGCGTGTGTTGAGTGCGCGGTTTGACGTCAAAAAATATTTGGTACACTGTTACAGCACAATGAGCCATTTACTCATCATCATCATCATCATCATCATCATCATCATCATCAATCATCAATCATCAATCATCAATCATCAATCATCATCATCATCATCATCATCATCATCATCATCATCATCATCATCATCAATCGTCAATCATCAATCGTCAATCATCATCATTATCTATGTCAAAAATGAATTATAAAAAATTCTGTCATGTCTTCTTGTGTACCTTTTACTCTGACAAGCTGTGTGTACTGTGTTCATTCTCTGAAGTTCACCTGTAACTGTGTAACCTCCATCACAGGGAAAGCCCCGGAAAAGACGAGGTGGACGAGAAAGTTCAAGATGTGGTGGTCGGTTCAAAGTTCACATACACGCCGTGACCGATGAACAGACTGCGCTACTTATGGATACAGGTACATTCTATCTTTCGGTTGTGTTATTCCTAAAGGAACAACAGAAGGACGCAGAAAAGAAAACGACGAGGAGACACAAAACAAGTTTAGAAGATAATACAATGTAGACATGTGGAGCACACTACAAAGTTTTATTTATTTATTCGTCCCAATACTTGTAACGGTCGCTAGGACAGCACGTGGATAAACACGGAGCTTAAGGTCCGTCACACGTGTCTGTCTTTAACGATGTGAGTAGGTCTTGCACGAGACGATAAGTCCTCTCCTCGTTTGCACGACAGTTCATCCTCTCACCACCTCAACAGTAAATATCAGAGAGTGGAGATAACTGAGATAATTCATTATCATCACGATGTATAAAATTATTGAGATAACAAGACATAATTATACTGAGCATATAAATCGTACTCTTGCAACAATATGCACAGAGTGCTTACAGAAGTGATTTACTAAACATAATAACCAACAATCACGCACACATCTTCCCTATGATAGAAACACACACACTTGAACAACATTCACTCTCTCTATCACACACACACACTCTTGTACAACATTCAGTCTCTCACACACACTCATACAGCAGGGTCAGGTCAGGGTCACAGTGAAATCGTTCTCAAAAGATGTGTCTCGAGTTTTGGATGTCCCGACAGAACAGTGATAACAAATAATCTTGTTTACAGTGAATGCGCGTCCACTGGAGGAGGTCAAGAAGAAGACAGGCGCTGATGTACACTTTGACCCCAACCCGTCAGCTGTACCAGGTATGAAGATTGTCATCATCCGCGGTGTCCCATCTCAGATCGAGGAGGTCGTCAGGCTCATCAGGCAGATGACTGGCAGTCAGGTTAGTGCAGTAGTGACTACAATATAATCAGAGAGTTACAAACAGCTATCAACACTAAACAGTAGAGGCTGCAATCAACAGCAGGCAGCAAGAGTGACTAGCAGTAACAATGAATGATAGCAACTGATAATCAAAAATAACAACTAATGACGAGCTGTTGTAGTGCATAACAATAAATACAGTAAATAACAATGCGTGTGATCAACAGCGAAAATAACGCAAAAACTAAGAAAATTTGTCAAAGATTATTCTTCAGTGAACACGAGTTGCCAGAAAAAAGTAACACGATCTTCAAAACGCTTAGAAATTTAAAAAAAAAGCATTTTTTGCTATTTGCGACTAAGTAACAAGATGCAAAAGTAAAATAAAAGCAAGTTATTGCAGTCACTTAAGGAGGTCCTCTTTGTACAGGCAACACTTGCAGAAGAAGTTCAGACATTCTGGCTCCAGTGGGTTGAGGCCGCGTACCCTGACCTCGAGTCTCGCGCCTACTTCCTGCCTCCTGTCTACTTCAACCGCGTGCCGATGACTAGACAGACCATTGCTGGTCAGGATGTACAGGTACTACCGTCACAAGAGACAGTTGCTGGTCAGAACTTTCAGGTAAAATTGCCAGCACTAGAAGACACAGTTAGGTTGAATTTTCTTAAAGAAAAGCTTCGACGTGTAATGACTGCTGCGGCTTCCATTTCTCCACCTGCTGCTGTTCAGGACAGTGACTTGAGATATGATGCGGCCATGAGGCAAGTTCTCTTCTGTTTTCAGAACTGGTCAGAAGAGACAGGACAAGTGTTAGTTGGAATCACACGACTCCACTTCGGACAATATCTGACTGAACCTGGTTTTACTGTGGCGGCTGCCCAGTTACCCCGAGCCTCCAGCCTGCCTCCTGACTTGCCACAGAACTGGAAACAGGGAAACTTTGATGTGCTTCTTATTCACCGACATTACGGTCTTGTCGTCTGCAATGTGATGTCGTTCGGTGACATGACAAACGACCTTAAAATGTCACAGGAGGATATTGTCAAGATCAGAAAGAAGCTGAGAGACGCCGTGTCACAGCTGAACAAAGCGGAGGCCATGTTGTCTCACCTGGTGTCTGATGTCTGTCCCGGTCTGCGCATCACCAAGACCATCGCCGTCCCTAACCTCACGACTGACCAGGTACAACAGGCCATCTCTCACGACTCACAGCTCACTGAGGTGAGGATCCTGCTTACTTTTTTCCAAAGAATAAATGCAGTATTTTTCTTATTTTATTTACTGTTGTGCACCTAATGCATTTCTCGTACAATAATTTGTTTTTCAATTAATACTGTTCTTGAATTTAGTAAAGGGATATGGAGTGCGGATTCTATTTGAGGCCTTATGTGCAACCTGATGCACGAAGAGGGATAGATTGATGTCATTGGCGACTGACTTTCTGTGATATGCACAGACTAGCAGAAACAAAATCATTTCATGGCTACCTGAATAATAAAGTTAGATTTTGTAGTGGATGGACATAAACTATTTTGTTAGTTGTTTTCCAATAAGCACCTTAAATCCTGGTATGTGGGTAGAGAGAGAAGGAGGGGGGGGGGTGCGAATGATTTGCAAAGGTCTTGCCCTCCGTTTGTTGTCCTGCAATTGTCTTGCATGTGCTACCTGTTGCAAGTGGAACCTGATCCGATCCGAACCGATCAACTATCTATTCAAGGATCTGTTCAGCTGTCCACACGATCGTCAGCTCGACTATCAACTCGCAATTACGACCATTTAATCCGACATTGCATTGGTCGTGCTTGACATGACAATGTGTTCTTCGGCAGTCAGAGTTTCTGAAGATAGGCCTTTACTCCCGGCGCTCTAGACGTTGTAACGATTTCTCTTGCTGTTTGAGATGATGGGGGAGTTCCTCTACTCGACCACCCTCCTCCTAGTTGCTCTGCTCCAGTCGTGCTGGTGTCGTCGTCGTAGTCGACCTATAGTCGTCTCCAGCCCGGCACCTCACTCACCGCTCACTGCAGTAGAGTCGCTCTCCGCATACAGTCGTAGAGTTTCTTGGAGACTGTGCAGCGTCTCCAGTCCTGAGGTATCCTCCTCCTTTCTTGAAGGCCGTGCAGAGTCTCCCCTCAGTAGTCGGGTGACAGACAATAGTTTCCACGCACCTCGCTCCAGCTAGCAGCTTCCTAAACTCCACTCCAAACAGTACCCTTGGCTTACCACGGTCGTGTTTTCATACTCACCCCTGACATACTCCACCAGGGGTGAGCACTTCTTGTCTCGCACGTGAGTTCCAAAACTCACGTGGGCCCACGATTTATACAATGTAGGGCGTAACAACCAGGGCTGGCTATGCCACCCCTTCCCATCCCTATCCCTGACCGTCACACACAGTTTGATTAACAGCAATCTATAGCAAATAGATATTTTTATAGAACTTGAACCTAAGTATAATATGATCATCAGACATACTGTCTTACCAAAGGGACATTAATTATATACATATACAGGTATGTTCATTATACTTTCACCCATCTATACATACATATATCTTTACCTGGTTTTTAGCCTCTTATGTACAGTTACATTGAAATATACAAAAGCAAACCCTCTAATTTCAAAGAATAAGGTTCGTATAGCCTTGAGGTCCAGACAGGTTGTTCCGGAATAAACCTAGCTTTGTCTCTTTTATGTTAGAAAGTTTGAGTGATCTTATCTTTTGCCGATCTGTTTCAAAAGTTTTTATATCACAAATTCTGTCGAAGGACCTGCATTGCTGTCTAAAAACTACTGACCCCGCCGACATCGCTGGTATGTGTCTGTGCTGTGATCAGTTGTGTGTCACCAAGACACCGTGTGACGTCAGTAGTCACGTGTTAAAGAAACTCGACGAATGGTGGGAAAACCATGTGGCAGTGTCTGGGCCTGACAGTCACATGACACGTCACGTGTACAAGACACTAGTAGCACGGTAAGATACACTGTGTACAATTAGTATCACAACATCAACTAACACTGTACGAGTGTTTACGTGAAAATAACATGTTGATATCAAATGTACGTGTGGTGACATTCAGTGGAAGACTGACATTGATATTGAGATGACAAGATGTTAGGTCTACTATCATCACATCCTCCAATCACATGAGGTCACTATTACACTGATGTTAGTAGCGACAACAAATTTCATACAAGAACTGAAGGTCTTTGTCACGAAAGAATAGTGATAGAGCTATAGTGTGAGTTTTGCACTTCTGCTCTTCCCGAGACAGGCGGACGCACAGTTAAACAAAAAAAAACCGACAGACAGAGGGCGCTACAGCCAGATACTCAGGAGCAGTCATCGCTCCAAGCGAATGTTCGCTAATTGAAAGACATTCACATCACGACGGTTACATACTGTAGGGGAAGGACAGCCGCGGGGCGTTAGTGGCGTAACACACGACAATACACCCCTTGATTACGATTGAGAGAAGGGCAATACTGTCACAACGCATGAGTGTGAGAAGAAAACCAGACAATTAGGCGCCGGACTACGTGACGTATCGCTAGAAGGCTGTGAACTGTGTCATATGCTAACTGTGGTGACTGCTCCTACGTCAGTGGCAAAGAAACTGGCTTATTTTCAACTTTCATCATCATCATCATCATCATCATCATCATCATCATCATCATCATCATCATCATCATCATCATCATCATCATCATCATCATTCCTTGCTACTCCTCAAGGAGCATAGGGCCGCAACAACACCTCGCCAGCGGACCCGGTTTTGGGCAGCCCCCCTCAGTTGGGTCCATGTGGTTTCGGCAGCCTTTGCCTCGCTCTCTACTGATCTTCTCCAAGTCTTTTTTCAACTTTATTGACTGACAAATCTGAAAGTGGGGGAAAAACGCAAGAGGATAGAAAAAAAAAATAAAGAATGATTTACGAGATCAACCTGAATTTCAAGCATTTCTATCGTAAAAGATTGTTTAAAAGCTTGTGACGCTGCTTGACATCGGCGTGAGAAAGGTTTGGGACACGAACATTGACATCTTAAGGGTCATAAACTTGATGGCAGCATCATGAACTGCAATTAAGCCGTCAACTATGGGGACTGTATCGCCAAGACTCGTTTCCATGTTCTGTCAGGTGTGTTGGACGTTGTACGTGACGGTAATGATACTGGCGATGTGAGCCTGAATGATGAAGTTGTACGACATGACTGGGACAGAGTAACCTCTGGTGCATCAAATTCGACGATTTTTTTTTTATCTGCGACGAGAGTTTGGAAACTTACGGTGAACTTTCTCTTGACAAAATATGCGAGGAAGCTGCGTCTGTGACGCACAGTGGAGATGGAGTTGATGGCGACGCCGGAAGTGACGACGACGACTATTGAGAATCAACAGGTCCACCACCAACAAGTGTCCGAAGCCCTCACAGCGCTGGACACGAGAGGGAAGTTTGCCTTCAGGCCCCTGGGGGCAGCGACATGTTGGGACACGTGATGTTGTAAATACGAGCACAACTCACAGGACAGGCCACCTTGGATGTCTCCCTCCCCACAGCGACATAAAGTCTTGTATACACACGGTCACAACCTTGCTGCTCACCTGTTGGACTTTGACATCGTAATATGTTTAGACAGGATTGTGACATGCGGTGTCTGTCATACTTTCTCCATGTCTGGATGTCACCTGAAGCAAATAAAGTGTTGCCTCTATGTCACGTTTATTATGGCGGTCCGTTGACAAACGTGAAATCGAGGTTTTACTGTAAATATTTTATGAAGATTGTGTACAGTTTGTAGCAGTTATGTGAGGTTACTTTGTTTATTCACTCAGCTAAACTATTTTCACAAAGTTAACAATAGCTATTGTTTCCCGGTTGGCGTTAGAATGCGGAGGTGACAGTATTTATTGGTGAAGACAATAAAGTTAGAGAGAAGAAATCATGCTTCACCGCGACATGTACAACTAATAGACAGTTAGTGACAGAGAGAAACAGAATTTAGTAACAACTTTCACTTTTTTTTTTCTTATCATAGAAGTACGTCAGTACGCCAAGACAGAAAACATTATCACTAAATGTATCAAACCACTTGTAGTAAACAATTTTAATCGCTAAATAATTATACAGGGTTCGTCATAGCAGATGTTTATTTTAATAGTAAGATGAACTCAAGTATCCAACATTTGTTTGTTGTAGGTTCTGTGGTCCGGCGACAACAGTGACTGTGCCATGCACATGTCCTCCACGTGTGAGTGTCAAGACCCTGGGTGAGGCCGTGTGGTGGACAGGAGAGTGCTACACTGCTGTAATAACACTCTTCCCGGAGCAAGTTTACCTGCTACACACGGCGCCTCCCACACTCTTTGTCACCGGACCGCCCGGTACAGGTAAAACTGTGGTGCTGCTGCTGATGGCCATAGAGTGGCTGCGATGTGGTCACCACGTCTACGTTGTCAGTACCTGGATGGGGAGTCTAGCAGCGTGCACCATGTTGTATCACCTGTTGCTGCAGACAGTAAAGACACAACAGTCAGCAGGTGTATCACCCGGTCAGCCTCACCTCCTGCAGTATGACCTTGATGACGGTAAAGACCTGGAGAAGGCCGTCAACGACTTGTCACAGGCGGCGAGCGGAGGGTCGTTGTACGCAATCGCTGATGAAGTAGCGAGTATGTACAGGTGAGTTGTACAGCGTGTGATGTGATGATAGACACACAGGTAGATGCTGTCTGCATTTACTGGATTACAACTATTTGGTGTTTAACAGGTGATGTTTCCTCAACAGTTGTGACACCTGATGGAGGTGTTGTGTTGTCAACATAGATTTGTTTTGAAGCATCGGCTGTTACACAGATTGTGTTGCAACACGTGTCATTATTGTGACATCACTTACTTGATGACATCATTGGTAACAATATTACACATGATACACAAACAGAATCACACATTAATAATAGTACAAAGTGTAACGCGTGTAGCTACATCTTATGTTACCATCTTGGCTACAGAATCAACTACTTCCGGACTTTGTGTGAGTTGCTGCTGACACGAGTTCCACGTCTCCATCTGTGGGCGGCAAATTGTTTCCATGACTACGCACCGGCCGGCTGGCAAGTGGAATATTTAACCAGACCCCTCCGCTCTCCTCCGGCCGTCGTCAGGGAAGTCGAGAAGGACGCGAGGATCTCTACAGATCGTGATGTACTGCCGTACAGAGAGCGAGGTGTGCCCGACCACACAGACGGCCCGCCAGTCACACGACTGTTTCACCGAGGTCAATGTCACTCAGGTCGCAGGCCATGTGACTGTGTGACGTGCGGTCGTGAGGTGGCCAGCTCCCTACACAGTCTCCGTGTTGGTGTTACAGGTAGGTGTGTGTATTGTGTAGTGTAACGTTGTTTACAGTTAAACACTTACCTATGTGATAAATAACGATCGGGTGAGAAACAGTCTTGTAAATAAGACTGTCAGTGACGTGTCTCTTAGTTAACGTGATGACGTCACGATGCTATTGTTTATATCCATGTTGACAGGGAGAAGCACAACAACATCTACAACATTTATATCTACCAGTGGCGGCACAACACCACCCTGTCTACAGTGGAGAGACGTGCTGGTGTTGTACTCGGATAAAGTTAATGATCAGTCGGGTGTGGTCACAGGACTGCAAGAAGCGGGTATCCCAGTGCGGGTGATGAAGGATGATGACATCGAGGACGTGGCCACGGCCCGCAGTGACGTGGTGTGGGTGGCGAGCGGACATCGTGTTCGTGGTCTGGAGAGAAAAGTCGTCGTCTGTCTGGAGGACTTTGAATACGGATTATTTAGATTTGAGTTGTTACAACTGCAGGGCTCTATCTCTCCCCGATTTGACCTCATGTCCCGCTGTACGTCACAACTTGTGATTGTCTACCCTGTCTACAAGCCGCTAGAAGGTGACTTACACTGACACTGACACACCTGTCACCTGCTGTAGTCGTGTTTCAGTCTCTTACACCAACAATTGTCTTTTAGTGTCTGTCCTCTTCTACTCTCAGTCTATCACCACGTCATCACCTTTAGATGTAATATATATGACGTCATTACAGATTTTTACATGACGTCTCTGTTTACAAAACAACAAGTGTCAACAAGTTTGTCTGTTTCAGAGGTGTGTGTGTGTGTTAATGGTACTGGTGTGTGGGATGCGACTGTATGTTGTTTAGTTTATTGCTAAATTTTTATATCTGCTTTAAACAGAAATAGATAATAAAGATGTATTGTATATATTGGACGCCAGACAACCGTTTTCAAGAAAACCAACTGAAAACATACTGAACATGCTACTTGAGTAATGATGATGTTTTTAAAGCAAAAGTGTAGCAGGTGATCACCGCTATTAGAATGGAACATTTGACAAGGTTATAATTAAATAAATATATCGGAAAAGGTTCAAGGTAGGAGATAAGCTTTTGAGTAAAAGACTGTGCGCAGACATCTTAATTTGTTTTCATGGTCAGAACCATCTGCGGAGTTTTCAGACTTTGCCATACATTACTGATTGGTTGGTAAATTTTGTTGTTATCAATATTACATTCTTCCTTGTGAGCGAAGGCATGAAATGCTTTCTGCAAGGATCTACATTCTTCCCAAATGATGTTTACATGTACAGTCAGAAAGGACATTAACTAAAGCTAGTGGAATGATACTGTTATACACAATAATTTTGCACGATACTTTATTGTTAATAAATAGTAGAAATTGTGTTTGTATTGAAAATATAATGAATCTAATTATTTCCTAAATTTCTATGCATGTTTTCTTGTATTTTAATATCAGATGAAAACATATTTTAAAAATTTGTAAACACACATTCATGCAAACGTTATAAAGTGTTTCTCTCTCTCTCTCTCTCTCTCTCTCTCACACACAAAAATACACCAGAACACAAACAAAAAACAACTTTTAAAAGTAGTGTTCACATACATAACACAAGCACAAAGTTGTGTTCAAACAGCAGACTCACAAACACACAGATCCACAACTGTTTCCTGTCTCCATCTTTCTCAGTTGTCTCCACTTTTCTCAGTACTCTTCAGCATTTTCACTCGTTCTCTCAGTTTAAAGACTCGTGACTACCACGCAGGATTTTTTTCTTCTTCTGAGAATCGGCTTCTCATTCTTGCAATCTACCCTAAATAAGGTTAAACACAATGTTTTAGTACAGATTTGTACCTGACACACATTTTTACAGCAGTTCAATCGTACCTAAAGGAAAAGCTGGCACGATGATAAAACAGGGTTAGGGTTACATGGCAGGTCATCGCAACTCTATTTCGCTGTTTAATTTGATGAAAACTTCGATTGAGATGAGCATGAAATGGATCAAATGGTAAACAGAAATGATTTCCAGCTGTATATGTTGTTTCTTGGAGTAGTTTGTCTTCGAAAACAAAATTCATGTGTGTCATAGTGACATCCTAAAACACAAACGATTGGTTGCCTGTGTAATACACTGTACACCGACTTCAAGTGTATTCGTCCGCCTGAAGAGCAGATAAGGTGTTCTGATAAATACTAAACCCCTCCGTTCTCCTCCGGCCGTCGTCAGGGAAGTCGAGCGTGACGCGAGGATCACTACACACCGTTATGTACTGTCGTACAGAGAGCGAGGTGTGCCCGACCACACAGACGGCCCTCCAGTCACACGACTGTATCACCGAGGTCAGGGTCACTCAGAACTCTTGCGATGTGACTGTGTGACGTGCGGTCGTGAGGTGGCCAGCTTTCTAAACAGTCTCCGTGTTGGTGTTACAGGTAGGTGTGTGTATTGTGTAGTGTAACGTTGTTTACAGTTAAACACTTACCTATGTGATAAATAACGAACGGGGGAGAAAAAGTCTTGTCAATAAGACTGTATTAGTGACGTGTGTCTCTCTGTTTATGTGATGACATCATGATGCTGTTGTTTATATCCATGTTGACAGGGAGAAGCACAACAACATCTACAACATTGACCTCTACCAGTGGCGGCACAACACCACCCTGTCTACAGTGGAGAGACGTGCTGGTGTTGAACTCGTATGACGTTAGTGATCAGTCGGGTATGGTCACAGGACTGCAAGAAGCGGGTATCCCAGTGCGGGTGATGGAGAATGATGACATCGAGGACGTGTCCACGGCCCGCAGTGACGTGGTGTGGGTAACGAGTGGATATCGTGTACGTGGTCTGGAGAGAAAAGTCGTCGTCTGTCTGGAGGATCATGATTATGATTTTGTGGAATCTGAGGATTTAGAACGGTACGACCTTATTTCTCCCCGACTTGAGCTCATGTCCCGCTGTACGTCACAACTTGTGATTGTTTCCCATTGACGACACCTTATGATGTAACAGATATGACGTCATTATAGAATTTTACGTCACGAAGTCCGTGTCTCTGTTTACAAAACAAGTGTCAACAAGTTTGTCTGTTTCAGAGGTGTGTGTTAATGTGTGAGCATTGTAATGGACGGTTACGTGGGTCCTGTCGGGGGTTTCTCGATACTGTGCAGGGCGCTGATAACTCCAATATTCACTCTTTTTGTAAGGCTCTGTCTTTCGGAAACTGATGAAAAGACAATGTCGTATCTTTTCCCATCTTTTCGTGGCAGTCGGGTGCAGCACATTCTTGAGGCATGGTTCTCACTATGGAAACCACACGTCATAGGGTCACCTGACGGAGAACGAGACTTCGTCGACGCAAACGAAATAGTCCCGTGTAATTTCTCTTATTAAACACAACATTCTACTGAAAACCTTCAACATTTTCCACATGAACAGACATGAAAATTTATCCTACTATTTACGAGTTTCTAAGCAGTTTAATTTTCCGTTTAGTATCCCTTTAAAGTTCATACTGGCGTAATGATTCCACTTTTTATATGTTCGTCATTTAAAGCTCACACTTTCCTAATGATTCCATTGTCCACAGTTTCGTCAGTTAAAGTTCACACTGACGTAATGATTCCACTTTTATATGTTCGTCATTTAAAGTTTCCTAATGATTCAAAGTTCCTTGGATCTTTTAACGTCCTTTTCCCGACGGACCTTCTGTCGGCCGCTCTCCACCTCGCCACACAGAAAAGTAAAGTTCTTGCCACTGCACCCTACTTTGTTCGTTTCTTCCTGTGGGTTTTTTCCTTGCTGTGGAGGGTGTTCCAAAACCACTACCAAAAGGGTTGGAACAATTATCTCCCCTGGTCGTACGTCAAGCGCGGCGTCCACGTCAGATGCTCGGACGAAGTCGACACCGACACTGGACACCGGAGCTGAGCAGGGCAGCGAGATGGTTGTCGCGCCAGCCAGAGGAGATGTGCTAGCTTGGCCCGCCCACGATGGTTTTTCCCTACTTTAACTACTCTAATCAAACATTTGCCCTAACAAAGTAGCTAAGCATACTAAACATACTAAACACCTTAAAAAAAGACAATACGAAGAAAATACATTTTCTACAAGCATATCCGTGCGTGTGTCAGTCTACAAGTGTGATATTTGTGTCAATGCGAAAAGAACGATGTGTAAAGAACAGTAGTCAACCTTTAACTAATAATAAAATAACAAAGCGATAACCAAACAAATAACCAAATAACTGGCTGCCTTACAACGATCAGAAGGAAGAGAGTTGTGGAGTCAGTGAGACACACCTGTAGGCTATCTGGTGATACAACATGGCTACCCTTCACATTCCTGTGTATGACATCTTTGGTATGTAAGTATTGCCGAGCATGCGCTACACCCAGCAAGGTATGCGTGACCACTAGCTCAATTATATATATAGATACAATCACTAGGTCTATACACAAAAAACACTACTGTTCTCTGTCTACATCGTTCTCAGTTGTCTCCCCTTTTCTCAGTCCTCTACATTTCCAGTCCGTTCTCTCACTTTAGAGAGTCGTGACTACCACGCAAATTTTTTTTTTCTTCTGAGAATCGGGTTATCATTCCTGTATTCTGCCCTAAATAGATTAAACAGAATGTTTTAGTAAAGCTTTGTCCTTGGCATCCATTTTTGAAGCAGTTAAACAAAGAGCTGACATAATGATACAACTAACATGGCAGTCATCGCATCTCTACTTCCCTCTTTGTTTTGAAGTAGACTGTTTGAGATGATCATTAAATAGGTTAAATATCACTTCCTCTTTTTATATCAAAAGGTAAATAGAAATAATTTTCTGCATGGTTTTATATGTTGTTTCCTAAAGCGGTTTGTCTTAGATAAAAATTCAAGTGTTTCAAAATGAACCTCCTTTTCTTTTAATGTCGTAGTAGTTCGAATAAACGAAATACTTCTAAGTCTTCACATGACCTTTCGCCTGTATCTTTCTTACTACTGTTTTTGTTGGTTTGTTTTAACCTATCCGAAGACGTCCCATATTCGATGAAAGTACCTCAAGCACTTCACTCCACACAGCGAGAACTGCAGTATGTTGTAAATAAAAATCTATGAAAAGCAAGAATTAAAAGTCTATACTGGTCTTTATATAAAGTGATTCAATAATTAGTGTAGCAGAGCATGTATCACAGGCATTATGATCGCTGTTCTGTTTTGTTGTATTATGAGGTCGATCTGTATGTCGATTGTATTTTCAGTGATGTCAGAGAGGCAATGTGATGTTCACAGCAGCTTGTGTCTGTGGTGACATGTTTAAAAGATTAAAGCACCAGTACTAGGCCATCAAAACTATCTGTGTTTATTTCATCCAGAAGTTTCTCACACACTACATTGTGCCTTCTACAATTCTTACTCTATTGCTGATCGTCTTCATGAACGCTCAAACGAACGCACACACGCGCACGCATACAAACATCTGCACATTCACGATCTCAGAACTAAGCATTACATTACACAACAAATGTCCAGCTAGCTGTAGATGATTATATGTTCTTTAAAAAACACAAACGTTTGGTTGTCTGTGTAATTGCAGATGCTGACCTTAGAGTATTCCTCCGCCTCATCTCGACGCTACCACGGAGATAGTCCCTTAGTCTACCACGTGTAGAGAGCTCTAAGCGAATTTTTGTCCGAAAAGCTATTCCTTCGGTGGCTGCAAGGCCTATGACTCAAACAGAATTCATCCATAACAAAGATTCTCAAAGCTGACAACTGTAGTGTATCCAAAACAAAGTCTAATTTTGTATTAAAAGTTTTAACTTGCATCCAAGCTCCAGACAACATTTCGTTGCTTTTTCTCAACAGACATTTTTGTCCTGAGAACTAAAGAACTGATTAGGCAGTTTGAAAGAGAAGTTGACCTGCTTGTGATAAGAAGAACTGCTGGTTGGGGTAACGGAGGAACTCTGATATTTGCCTTTAGCAGCATGCAACAGATTCATATCACGTGCATCTCTTAGTCTTATGTTGGCATACACGGACGGCACAAAAATAATTTTTTCTTCATTGTTTTCTTGAGTGTTTTCCAAGAACTAAAAGAATTGACCCCTTTCCCCCATACATAGAGTGTTTATGTACGTATGAACGAACGAATGTACGTATATGTAAATGAGTGAGCTTATGTGTTTTGCCGTTAGTCACCCCACTTTCAAAAAAGAATATAACTCCAAAGTGTGATCGTGAGGATAAGGTTAAAATAAAAAAAAACTCTTGAGAGAGAATCAGGTAGTTACACATCCTAATGATACATTGCTGAAAGCGCACAGGTATGTGAATGCGCATTGAATACGAATACATTTATGTGTGTGCAATAGCATTTTGCCGATCTACCTCAATTCACCTTCTCTTGTAAGTGAAGAAACACCTACATTCATTAGTTTGGATCCAGACAGTGTAAGCGAACAACTTGACGAAGAAATTGTTCCTGAGTTAGCTGTAAGACTGTTGAACAAAACTGATGGGGTCACAACCATCTGCCGAGTTCTCAGACATGACTGTACAGCAACTCATTGGCTAACGGACTTCTGATAAGATTGGATCTCTGATTTCGATTCTTCCATGTTAACCGAGGCAAAAGCTCTATTCCAATACACCTCCTACCTTCCCAGCACAATGAGATATCAAAGAGGACGGTGAAGCATTTGGATTAAAAAGTCATGAAAGACACAACTGCAACTACTGGAACCAAAAAGCTTTGGCTGATCTCACCACAATGATTTTAGATAGTACGATACACAACTGTATTTTAAAAACATGACCATTTTCTGGTGTTTCTTCTAACATATTACTTCTTTTCCTCTTCTCTCACCAGAGAGTCACTGTCTAACTACTGCGTATTTTTCTCCTGAGAATCGGCTTATCTTTCTTGCAGTCTTTCCTAAATATATTTGAAATACATGTTGTGCAGTAGTTGTTTTATCTTGTCTGTTCTTAAATAAAGAATTAAAATTATGATAGCTAACGTAGGAGGTCACGGAAACACTACCTCAAGCTTATCTGTTGCTTTGAAACAAACTGTGACTATGTGAAGTAGGTTACTAACATTGCATACATACCGCGATCTTTTCGTAGACTTTTTCAAAAGATGAATCGAAAGTATTTTCAGCATAGCTTTAAGTGATTTTTTTTCATAGTCCAGTCTAAGAACAAGACAGTGTCAACCTGTCTTTTCAGTACCATGAACTACTTAAATTTCGGTCTATTGAGCGCACTTGTATATAAGTCGCACCCACTAAACTAACAAAAATAATCTGAATTTGTTTCTACAAATAAGCCGCATTGGTTTATAAGCCACAGATATCTACAACTTGTAAGCTGCATCGTAGGTATTTTGTCTACTATTTTGTAAATTTAAACAACGTGAACGGTCAACACTAACATTGAGCTCATCGAAAACTTTATCCAAATCTGAAAAATCCTTAAAAATCCACAAGCAAGCCACATCGCTGTTGAAGCTGCAGGAGGGAAAAGTCGCGGATTATAGTCCGGAATTTACGGTAGTTTGAAAATATTTCACTGTCCGCCTGCCCCGCCTGCCT
The DNA here is from genome assembly GCA_004794325.1 of Pomacea maculata. Taxonomy (NCBI): domain Eukaryota; kingdom Metazoa; phylum Mollusca; class Gastropoda; order Architaenioglossa; family Ampullariidae; genus Pomacea; species Pomacea maculata. The sequence goes on from SRHC01002868.1 coordinate 66,757, forward strand.
TTCAATTTTTATAAACATCGGCAACCGACATAGTGCTAATAAGTGGTAATTGAGTGAGAAACGAATCCTTTATTTCTCCTGTGGTGCTCTCGTGCTCTGTAATTGTAACTAAATATAGTTTTGAAACGTTTGACCGTCGCCACAGCCTTGTCACAAGCCTTGAGTATCCCTTTAACAGTCATGTGACCCACAGGCACCACGTGCGCACTGTTTCAACAAAGTCAAACAACAGGCTGACAATATAAATATACAGCAGATAGCAAATAAACCAATAAATAGCAATGACAGGATATAATACCTACGCCATGACACTGTCACAGTTTACCAACATCTTGTCACAACACACACTATACCCTGACCGTGACATGTCATGACACGAAATCAGACCAGACCCCCCTCAGCTTGCAGACTTCCAGCCAGCAGTAATAGACCTTGACATCGACATAGACCTGGCAAGCCTGAAAGAAGTGACAGCAGCAATTAAGACAATGAAGAGCGGCAAAGCACCAGGGATAGATTGAATATCAGCAGAGATGTTGAAAGCAGATGTGAATGTGACAGTTCCCATGTTGACTGAAATCTTCAGGCAAGTTTGGGAATCAGGACAACTCCCTGATGCGTGGAACGTTTGACTTATCTCGAATGACGCAGCGAGCAAGAAATAAAAAAACCCACTGCTTATATTATTTCTTCTTTACTTTGTACCACTACCTTGTGATAAGAGATAATAGATAATTATTGCAGGTACCCACCATCACTCGCTGAAAATGTGTGTCTGTCGTCAAAGATGTCTAAAGCTGGCGGTGAGGACAGTGTCTAGCGCTTGTTGTTGCTAGTTGTCTGTGCTTGTAACACTACAGTGTCGTAGGTTCTAGAAGAGATGACAGTAGTATGTGAGTCATATGGTGTATACCATGGTCATCTACAAGTGACGTCATTAAAGACAGAGAATGTAGTGAGCTTTTGACTCACGTCCTGTGGACACACAGGCTAGGTACATGACAACACATCTTGGAGGCAAGCAAACCTTTTAACCACGTGAGTAAGAGGTAAATCACGAGTTTCAGAAAATAATTAACAAACGAACGAACATATTTATTGATTTGAGCACCGGCCAAGTAAAGACTAGTGGGTCGCCTCCTTAGTCCTCCATATTGTAGAGGTAAACGGCGAGGCGACATCTTGTGTCTGGATTATTATTCAGTGAGATAAAAATTATAAAACTTTGGTGGAATAGTCTTTTCTCTCAAATGTGATATACGTAGTGCAAACGAGTACAAAGTTAATTTTAGTCTCGTCACTGTAACTAGAAGGACATTGCATTGAGAACTGTTGTTTAAAGTAGCTAAGGTTGTGACACTGAACATTCATTATACCTCATGTAAATGTAAGGTGTCTTCAAAGTTTTTATTTATGAGGTGAGAGATATGGATTAATCGATAAAGCTGTTTTAAAAGAATATACAGAAAACATAAGCTACAGGTGAGTGTATCGTGTCAGTCCTGTTGATGACAGTCTGTTAGCCTTAAGTTTGAACTCCCTTCAACAAAAATTTAATATTCTCAAGGCCTTGATTTTTCCAAACGATACCAAAATTAAATTTGTACAGTATTATCATTATATTGTTCAGACACATTTTGTATTATTATTTTGAAGTAACTTTTCTAATATTACTAGTGCTTTCCTATATTTGTAGAAAGTTGCGTTTAATAAGATAAATTACATTTTTCGCTGTCCTTAGAATCACCGTCGTCATCACCAGTTGTCGATTACCAACGCCACAGACCCACTTTGACAGCAACTGTTGTACCTGTGCACGTGTACAGGTATTGTACTCAATCTTTTTCATCAATCGCAAGTTCGCTGTACAGGTTGCGCTCTCAACGAGGATAATCTGACATACTTAATATGTAAATAAAATTATTGTCACCCACGTGTGTTCTCGTCTGTTGCAGTCAGATTCTCACACTGAGTGATTGCACCAGTCTCTTTCCTGTCAACCATGTCTCATAAACAACCGTCTGCTCCACAACAGGTGAGACAAGGTGGAGACACATGATACTAGGGGAGGGGTGAGGGGAAGAAAGGTCAAGGAGGTCAATCCTTGTACCAAAGTTAAAAACTTACTTCAATCATGTTTACAAGTCAGTATGTGGTGTCGCACACCCGAATTTCGAGTCAGCGATATCCTGGTTGTCTACGAGAATGTTGTCATCAGTTATCATCATGTTTACACACAATACTCAGCTTTTCTTAATTCCGTCATGTGACTGTCTTGCTCCTGGCGAGGTCACAATGATAAATTTTATATCACATAAGCACAACAGTCATGCTGTTTAAACCTATACTGTTATACAAACAATACAAATTATATTTTTTAAGTAGAAATCAGTCACTGTCACAGGACAATGAACCATTTAATCCTGATATACAAGGGATCATCCTCATCATGGTCATTGCCAATAAATATAGGTGTCAACTATAAATATATCAAAGATTACTTATAATAACTCTTCAAGGTCTTCTTCTCTGCCTTTTGATCGCTACAAGTTGTGTGTCCGGTGTTCATTCTCTGATGTTCACCTGTAACTGTGTAACCTCCATCACAGGGAAAGCCCCGGAACAGAGGAGGTGGACAAGATAGTTCTAGAGGCGGTGGCCGGGGCAAAGTTCACCTACACGCCGTGACCGATGAACAGGCTGCACGACTTACGAATACAGGTACATTCTATCTTTAGTTTGTTATTCCTAAAGGAACAACAGAAGGACGCAGAAAAGAAAATGACGAGGAGATAATAACACAATGTAGACATGTGGAGTACATTGCAAAGTTTTATTTATTTATTCGTCCCAATACTTGTAACGGTCGCTATGGCCACACGTGGATAAACACGGAGCTTAAGGTCCGTCACACGTGTCTGTCTGTAACGATGTGAGTAGGTCTTGCACGAGACGATAAGTCCTCTCCTCGTTTGTAAGACAGTTTGTCCTCTCACCACCTCAACAGCAAATTCTAGAGAGTGGAGATAACTGAGATAATTTATTTCATGACGATGCATCTAATAATTGAGATAAAAAGACATAATTATAGTGAGCATATCAATCGTACTTTTGCAACAATATGCACAGAGTACTTACAGAAGTGATTTACTAAACATAATAACCAACAACCACGCACGCATCTTCCCTATGACAGACAAACACACACACACACTTGTACAACATTCACTCTCTCTCACACACTCATACAGCAGGGTCAGGACAGGGTCACAGTGAAATCGTTCTCAAAAGATGTGTCTTGAGTTTGGGTTTAAATGTGGTCAGAGAATCAGTGACTGACAAGTAAACAGTTTTAGGTCAAGATGTCCCGACAGAACAGTGATGACAAATAATCTTGTTTACAGTGAATGCGCGTCCACTGGAGGAGGTCAAGAAGAAGACAGGCGCTGATGTACACTTTGACCCCAACCCGTCACCTGTACCAGGTATGAAGATTGTCATCATCCGCGGTGTCCCATCTCAGATCGAGGCGGTCGTCAGGCTCATCAGGCAGATGACTGGTAGTCAGGTTAGTGCAGTAGTGACTACAATATAATCAGAGAGTTACAAACAGCTATCAACACTAAACAGTAGAGGCTGCAATCAACAGCAGGCAGCAAGAGTGACTAGCAGTAACATTGAATGATAACAATTAATAATGATAATGATAATAACTAATAAGCATCGGTTTTGTTGCATCACTGTACATAGAGTGAATAACAATAAGCGTTATAAACAGCCAAATTACTGAACAGAAAACTGAACAAATTTGACAAAGCTTATATTTTGGAAAAAGCAAGTACCAGAATAAAGTAACAGAATCTTAAAAACAGATACAAATGTAAACAAACATAATTTGACATAAACTTTTTTCTACTCACCAAACAAATGCAACTAAGTAAAAGGATGGAAAAATAAACTCAAATGAAGTTACTGCAGTCAGACAAACTGAGAACCTCTTGGTACAGGCAACACTCGCAGAAGAAGTTCAGACATTCTGGCTCCAGTGGGTTGAGGCCGCGTACCCTGACCTCGAGTCTCGCGCCTACTTCCTGCCTCCTGTCTACTTCAACCGCGTGCCGATGACTAGAGAGATCATCTCTGGTCAGGATGTCATGATTCTTGACTCCCCTTCTGAAAAACCTAGTAATCGAAGAGGTCTTCTAAAAGTATTAGGATCTTTACTGAAGTCATCCAAAACACATGAACCACAACATCAACCCGTATTACCTTCAAACACGCCAGTGATGACTCCATCACAAACAGCTGAGACTTCCATTTCTCACCCTGCTACAGCCCAGGACAGTGACATTAGAGATGACACAGCCATGAAACAAGTTCTCTTATGTCTTCAGAGTTTGTCAGAAAAGAAAGGAGAAGTGTTAGTTGGAATCACTCGGCTTGACTTTGCACAATATCTGAGTGAACCTTGTTTTTCTGTGGCGGCTGCCCAGTTACCCCGAGCCTCCAGCCTGCCTCCTGACTTGCCACAGAACTGGAAACAGGGAAAATTTGATGTGCTTCTTATTCCCCGACATTACGGTCTTGTCGTCTGCAATGTGATGTCGTTCGGTGACATTACAAACGACCTTAAAATGTCACAGGAGGATATTGTCAAGACCATCAGAAAGAAGCTGAGAGACGCCGTGTCACAGCTGAACAAAGCGGAGGCCATGTTGTCTCACCTGGTGTCTGATGTCTGTCCCGGTCTGCGCATCACCAAGACCATCGCCGTCCCTAACCTCACGACTGACCAGGTACAGCAGGCCATCTCTCACGACTCACAACTCACTGAGGTAAGGATTCCGCTCACTTTTTTCCAAAGAATAAATGCGGTATTTTTGTTATTTTATTTACTGTTGTACACCAAAATGCATTTCTCTTATAATAATTTGTTTTTCAATTAATACTGTTCTTGAATTTAGTAAAGGGATATGGGTGGCAGAGTCGGGTTGAGGCCTTATGTGCAACCTGATGCACGAAGAGGGTTAGATAGATGTCATTGGCGTCTGACTTTCTGTGATATGCACCGACTAGTAGAAGCAAAAAACATTTCATGGCGACCTGAATAATAAAGTTAGTTTTTGTAGTCGATGGACATCAACTATTTTGTTAGTTACTTTCCAATATGCATCTTAAATCGCTGATATGTGGGTAGAGAGAGATGGGGGACAAAGGATTTAATGGCCCTGTGCAGATCTAGTTGTACATAGTAGGTACCCGGATGTTGGTGGAATGTAGCGATACTCCACCATCAGCCATACCTTGCCTAGCTAGGTTGTACCAGTAAGTTGTTAACTGATCGTGAGACAGAGTGTGTGAGTGTGTGTGTGCACGTGAGTATCGCTCAACATGCAGTGTATCCCTTAGTGAGGGACACCACAGCAGTCACTCATCGTGTTGCCCTCCATTTGTTGTCCTGCAATTGTCTTCCATGTGTTACCTGTTACAACTGGAACCTGATCCGATCCGAACCGATCAACTTTCGATTCAAGGATCTGTTCAGCTGTCCACACGATCATCAGCTCGACTATCAACTCGCAATCACGACCATTTAATCCGACATTGCATTTGTCGTGCTTGACATGACAAGGTGTTCTTCGGCAGTCAGAGTTTCTGAAGATAGGCCTTTACTACCCGCGCTCCAGTCGTTGTAACGTCCTCTCTGGCTGTTTGAGATGATGGGGGAGTTCCTCTACTCGACCACCATATTCGTAGTTGCGCTGCTCCAGTCATGATGGTGTCGTCGTCGTCGCGCCCACTCCGGCTGTCAAACCTTTAGTCGTCTCGATCACTGCACCTCACTCCCCGCTCACTGCAGTAGAGTCCGTTCTCCGCAAACAGTCGAAGAGTTTCTTGGTGACTGTGCAGCGTCTCCAGTCCTGAGGTATCCTCCTCCTTTCTTTAAGGCCATGTAGTCTCCCCTCAGTGGTCCACGGCAGCCAATAGTTGCCACGCACCTCGCTCCAGCCAGCAGCTTCCCAAACTCCAAACAGCCCCCTTGGCTTTCCACGGTCGTGTTTTAATACTCACCCCTGTCACACTCCACCAGGGGTCAGCACTTCTTGGCTCGCACGTGATCAAAATCTCACGTGGGCCCACAAATTTTATAAGGTAGAGGGGTGACAACTAGGGCTGGCTATACCACTCCCGTCCCCTCTCTTCCCCCTTGACCGTCACACACAGTATATTTAACAGCAATCTATAGCAAATGGACATTTTTATAGAACTTGAACCTAAGTATAATATGATCATCACACATACTGTCTTACGAAAGGGACATTAATTATATACATATACAGGTATGTTCATTATACTTACACCCATCTTCAAATACGCATATCTTTACTCTTTGTTAGCCTCTTATGTACAGTTACATTTAACTATACAAAAGCAAACCTCTAATTTCAAAGACTGGGGTTCCTATAGCCTTCAGATCCAGAGAGGTTGTTAAGGAATATGCAAAGTTTTATCTCTTTTATGTTAGAAAGTTTGACCTGATCTTTTGCCGACCTGTTTCAAAAGTTTTTATATCACAAATTCTGTCAAAGGACCTGCATTGCTGTCTAAAAACTACTGACCCCGCCGACATCGCTGGTGTGTGTCTGTGCTGTGATCAGCTGTGTGACCCCAAGACCCCGTGTGACGTCAGTAGTCACGTGTTAAAGAAACTCGGCGAATGGTGGACACGACGTGTGTCTGTGTCTGGGCGTGACAGTCACATGACACGTCACGTGTACAAGACACTAGTAGCACGGTAAGATACACTGTGTACAATTAGTATCACAACATCAACTAACACTGTACGAGTGTTTACGTGAAAAAAACATGTTGATATCAAATGCACGTGTGATGACATTCAGTGGAAGACTGACATTGATATTGAGATGACAAGATGTTAGGTCTACTATCATCACATCCTGACCGACAGACAGAGGGCGTTACGGCCGGAGACATAAGATAAGTAAGTGCAGCCATCGCTCCATCTACAATGTCAGCGAAACTGGCTTATTTTCTACTTTGTTGCTGACAAACCTGAAAGTGCGGGAAAGAAATACCAGAGGATAAAAAAATTAAACAATGAATTCCGAGATCAACTTGAATTTCAAGTATTTCTGTCGTAAAAGATTGTTTAAAAGCTTGTGAAGCTGGTTGACCACGGCGTGCGAAATGTTTAGGACATGAACCTGTTGGACTTTGACATCGTAATATGTTTAGACAGGATTGTGACATGCGGTGTCTGTCATACTTTCTCCATGTCTGGATGTCACCTGAAGCAAATAAAGTGTTTCCTCTATGTCACGTTTATTATGGCGGTCACTTGAGAAACGTGAAATCGTGTTTTTAGTGTAAATATTTTATGGAGATTCTGCATGTTATATGAGGTTAGTACACAGTAGACCGTTAGTGACAGAGAAACAGAATTTAGTAATTACTGCCAATTTTTGGTTTTGTTTCTTATCATAGAATAACGTGAGTTTGTCATGACTAAAAACTTTATCACTAAATGTATCAAACGACTTGTAGTAAATAACGTAAATCACTCAATGTACAGGCATCGTTACAACAGTTGATGTTTATTTTAACAGTAGGATGAGGTCAAGTATTCAACATTTGTTTGTTGTAGGTTCTGTGGTCCGGCGACAACAGTGACTGTGCCATGCACATGTCCTCCACGTGTGAGTGTCAAGACCCTGGGTGAGGCCGTGTGGTGGACAGGAGAGTGCTACACTGCTGTAATAACACTCTTCCCGGAGCAAGTTCACCTGCTACACACGGCGCCTCCCACACTCTTTGTCACCGGACCGCCCGGTACAGGTAAAACTGTGGTGCTGCTGCTGATGGCCATAGAGTGGCTGCGATGTGGTCACCACGTCTACGTCGTCAGTACGTGGTTGGGGAGTCGTGCAGCGTGCATCATGTTGTATCACCTGTTGCTGCAGACAGTTAAGACACAACAGTCAGCAGGTGTATCACCCGGTCAGCCTCACCTCCTGCAGTATGAGCTTGATGACGATGAAGACGTGGAGAAGGCCGTCAACGACTTGTCACAGGCGGCGAGCGGAGGGTCGTTGTACGTCATCGCTGATGAAGTAGCGATTGAGTACGGGTGAGTTGCACAGCGTGTGATGTGATGATAGACACACAGGTAGATGTTGTCTGCATTTACTGGATTACAACTATTTGGTGCTTAACAGGTGATGTTTCCTCAACAGTTGTGACACCTGATGGAGGTGTTGTGTTGTCAACATAGATTTGTTTTGAAGCATCGACTGTTACAGAGATTGTGTTGCAACACGTGTCATTATTGTGACATCACTTACTTGATGACATCATTGGTAACATTATTACACATGATACACAAACAGAATCACACATTAGTAATAGTACACAGTGTAACGCGTGTAGCTACATCCTATGTTACAGTCGTGGCTACAAAATCAACAACTTCCAGACTTTGTGTAAGTTGCTGCTGACACGAGTTCCTCGTCTCCATCTGTGGGCGGCAAGTTGTTTCTATGACAACAAACCCGCCGGCTGGCAGGTGGAATATTTAACCAGACCCCTCCGCTCTCCTCCGGCCGTCGTCAGGGAAGTCGAGCAGGACGAGATGTTCACTACACTTCGTGAAGTACTGCCGTACAGAGAGCGAGGTGTGCCCGACCACACAGACGGCCCGCCAGTCACACGACTGTATCACCGCGGTCAGGGTCACTCACGTCCTAAGCCAGTTGACTGTGTGACGTGCGGTCGTGAGGTGGCCAGCTTCCTACACAGTCTCCGTGTTGGTGTTACAGGTAGGTGTGTGTATTGTGTAGTGTAACGTTGTTTACAGTTAAACACTTACCTATGTGATAAATAACGAACGGGTGAGAAACAGTCTTGTAAATAAGACTGTGTTAGTGACGTGTGTCTCTCAGTTTACGTGATGACGTCACGATGCTATTGTTTATATCCATGTTGACAGGGAGAAGCACAACAACATCTACAACATTGACCTCTACCAGTGGCGGCACAACATGACCCTGTCTACAGTGGAGAGACGTGCTGGTGTTGTGCTGGGATAACGTTAGTGATCAGTCGGGTATGGTCACAGGACTGCAAGAAGCGGGTATCCCAGTGCGGGTGATGAAGGATGATGACATCGAGGACGTGGTCACTGCCCGCAGTGACGTGGTGTGGGTGGCGGGTGGACATCGTGTTTGTGGTCTGGAGAGAAAAGTCGTCGTCTGTCTGGAGATCTCTGATTACAATTCTGAGTATTTAGGACAGCACTACATTACCTGTCCCCGACTTGACCTCATGTCCCGCTGTGCTTCACAACTTGTGATTGTCTCCAAATGACGACAAGCCGCTAGAAGGTGACTGACACTGACACTGACACTGACACACCTGTCACCTGTAGTCATGTGTCAGTCTCTTACACCAACAATTGTCTTTTGGTGTTTGTCCTCTTCTACTCTCAGTCTATCACCACGTCATCACCTTATGATGTAATAGATATGACGTCATTACAGATGTATACATCAAGAGGACCGTGTCTCTGTTTACAAAACAAGTGTCAACAAGATTGTCTGTTTCATAGGTGTGTGTGTGTTAATGTGTCATCATATCCGTGAGTGTGTCAGTCTACCAGTGTGATATTAGTTTCACTGTCTGTAATGTCAGTGTCATTGTTGAGTCTGCTATTGTTTACTGCCAATTGTAAACAAAGGGGACATAACTCTTAGAATAAAAACATACACGAGTGGTCCATCAAAACCCGCTTCATTGAGTTTAGAGATTTATTGATGTAAACACAACAAACACTAGCTGCTCACTTATACAACACATGTTACAAGTTTAACTGTTTGGCACAAACACATTCACACGATGTACAAATGTTTCAAATCCTTTATAAATGTCGCCCACACGTTTCACAAAGAGTGTTTCAATAAATATTTTTGTTGTTAGTATAAAACAGGTACAGACTGTTGTGAAGTGGTTAAAATAGTTTTAACAGTCATGTCACCCACAGGCACCACGTGCGCACTGTTTCAACAGTCAAACAGCAGGGTGACAATATAACTTGGGACTAGACATTTCATTGTATGTTTGACTGCAGCTGTACTGTGTCTTGGAGTCACTTTGCTAGAGCGGTGAACTGCGCTGTGGTGGTGGTTATTCTTGTGTTGTATGTTGATGTTTTTCGGTGACTATATCTTCTTTAAAAACTACAGAATCCCAAGGAATAGAGGGGCGACCGTGAGAGAACACAGCCAATAACATGTAAAAGCAAAGTAGACCTCATCCAGCAAACAAAGACACGTGTTTGTTTTCAATAGTTCACATCACAAGAAGTAAGACTACAGACCGAGTACTAAACCTAAAGAAAGAGGCGCTGCTACCGATGAAGATAACACCGCTCACTCAGGAAGCAGGCAACAGAAGGTAATCCCTAACGAGCAGAAAAGCTAAAAAGAAAAGCTGACAACAACCTGTAGGCTACGTGGTAATGAAACGTGTCTACTCTTCACATTCCTGTGTATGATATCTTTGGTATGTAAGTATTCCCGAGCATGCACTACACCCCGCAAGGTATGTGTGACCACGAGCTCTATTACATATATCCACATTCACTAGGTCTATACACAAATAATATGTGACCACTAACTCTATGTTTTTCTGATTTGTCTGACATGACTTTTGTCAGTCTTTAGACACAATGGTCCACACTGGTCCATACTGGCAGACACTTGTGTACAATAGTCCACACCGGTCCCCAATGCTAAAACAACTACAAGTGTCAGTAAAGGAAACACGAAATCAAGTTCAGTCCAAAGTCCAAAAGTGGAAGTAGAGTAGACAGTAGCCGTTAGTGGAGGAAGATGTCTGCTGTAGGAAGTGACGCAGCACAAGAAGAAGAACCACCCTTAGAAGACGGACACGGTGTAATAAACATCACAGATGAGTAGGAGACAAGAAACATCACACATGAGTAGGAGAAACCAAAACTCGACGTAGATCCACAGATGAGACAAAACGACAGACAGCTGGTCCTGTCCTGCCTTTTAAACCAACGGACATTACTCTCATCATTTCGTTTTCCGTGTGAAAAAAAATTCACTTCTGATGATGCTTATTCATGTTTTATCAATAAGAAAAAAATTAATATTACTATAACACTAATAAGCCCACCCACAACTAAGAACTAGAATTGAAGTGAAAACCCTCCTTGGGATCTTCTGTCCTCTTCCCTGGAGCAACAAAGATGGACGGACTGACAGACGCCAGCATTTGTAGCAGCCGCGACTAACCGACGGTCCACAATGCTTTGCTAGTCATGAAAACATAGCGGATCTGTGTGATTACACAAATGTAAAGCTACATGTGTGACTACTGTGGTGAGCACAATAAGTACAGGGAGATAAGAATGCTGTATAGTGTGATCACGTGACTCAACGTGAAGACGACTCGACCACGGGTTAGACGGTATTTATTTTGAACACCGGTGTAATGTACACGAGTACAGTAAGTTTGCAAGTGAACTATTCAATACATGTTCATTGATAAACGTTCAGAGCTTCTCTAACAACAATTTGTTTTCTTCTGATCTGTGCTGTCATCATTTCGGTCTCTTCATTCATTCTGTTTATATCAGTTTATGAAAAACATGTCCATTTTGAGAAAAATAATAATTTGTCGTTTTATTTCATCATGACATCTGTTGTTTGCTTGTAAACGTTTGGAGTTTATTTGAAGCTGATTGAGAGATTCTGTGGTCATCGCCTTTTAAACTTGTATAGAACAGTTTTGATCTATTGAGAGATCAGAGATCAGAAGAAAAATATTTATTACAAAAAATAATAAAACGCCCTTGCAACGTTTGCAGAAGATTTAGAACAATATTTGTAAAACTCTTTTAAATTTGTTTTTTGCAAAAGAGCTTCCCTTATGAAACCTGTGTTGTGTCCTTGAGTCCGGTAGTGTTTGTTGTCTTCTTTTTAGTGAACCACTCAACGGGTTTTGATGAACGACTTGTTTCAGTGTTTAGTCCGAGTCCTGTCTCCTTTGTTTAACACTTGCAGTAGACAACATCGTGTTTTAAACTTATAACCACGAAGTCTATAGACGTCTGTTGCTGTCTCGGTCTTACATAAACATTTATATAAACACGACACACACCTCTCACGTATATGCTGACACGCAAACGCGCATGTTTACATATTGCTGCTACTACTACACACACACACTTCTGAAAGGTGATAGCCTCAATACATAATATATTCTAGAATGATTATTTTACTGCAGACGATGAAAAGTAGATAATACAATTTTTGTAACTTAAACCCTGTCGTTGTGTAAACAAGAATCAGTGTGTAGACGTACGATATTTTTATTGACACTAGTTATTGTGTAAACAAAACACAGGGACTGGACTTCGTGTTGTGAGAAAATATAATGACATTGTGCGGTGATGACGTCATCAGTTTTTGCGAGCTGCTTCAGCGGCCATTTTGTTGACCCTACTACAGCAGTGGTTACACAAGCTTGCTAGCAACTGATTGGTTATCATGGTCGTCTGCGGTATACAAGGATGTGTAAACAGGCCTGCAGTAAAGAAAATGTTCCTCTAGATGTATCTTTTTATTTTTTATTTTTCTTGCTCAGAAGCTGAGACTTCCAACAACAGATATTTGAGGTTTGTGTCTCTCGAAAGAATTAATGCATCTGTCCCTACTCTACATGCTGCAAGCAAGAAGCAAAAGTCAATCAGCAGTGAGACCGTTAGGAGCAGGTGGTTAGGGACAGGTAGGCAGGGATTATCGCCCTTACCCGTGTGTGAGCGAGGCTGCTGTGGGATATTCGTTCATTCACAATCCCAGGTCTGGAGATAGATGTGGTGGTGGGATTGCTGCTGTATACAAGAAATCCGTGCTTCTGAGGCCTTTGGTGTCAGAAACGTTCAAGACTTTTGAGTCACTCAGTTTTGCCCTCACTCGTGGTTCACTGACGTTTCATGTCTTGCTTCTATATCGCCCTCCTTACTCTAGAAACAACAAAGTGACTAATTCAGCGTTCTGTGAAGAGTTTATTCCCCTGGTCTCCAACCTAGCTGCTGCCAACAAATACTTGTTAATTCTTGGAGATGTGAATCTTCATTTTGATGTGCCATCTGACCCTGATACGAAGAGACTTTGTCAGCTGTTGGATTCCCTT
>SRHC01002869.1:0-48044 GCA_004794325.1 Pomacea maculata
CTTATAACAATCTTCGCCTCACGGGACGGATGTGGTGAGCGACAGTTATGATCGAGCCCCTGGTAACCCAACGCAAGGCAGACGGTGCACGATAATTGCGTGCCGAGTTCATGTCCCTTCTTGTAACGCGCCTCGAACAGGTTAGGGGCGGGGGGGGGGGAGGATGGTGGAGGGGTGGGATGTGATTAAAGGATCTACTTCTGTTGCCGAAGTCCGTTTTGGAAAATGTAGAAGTAGGAAAGTGTGGGGGTAAACGGAAGTGATAAATTTTTTTTTTAAATGTGTCAGACAGATGCCGACCTTGACCTGTTTATGACCACCTGCGTGTGATTCTTCAACGCCAATTTCCTCCCTCACCCCATCACGGGATTAGGTTACACGGAAGTGTTACGGATTTTGTTTTGGTCACGCACCACCAATGCCATAAGGGTGTGTATTGGTCAAGCGTGACATTGCTGACCGTTGGATGGCCATGAGAACGAAGATAAAGGGAGAAAAGAGAGAGGAAGGGAGTTGAGAAGGTCATCTGAGAAAGCTCTTGCCTGGCAACCAATCCTCCTCCCCACCCCTCCCCCCACCCCAAGCTCCTGCCCTTACCATTAATACGTCACATCAGAACGTTACGAGAAACCGAGGGCGCACGCGAGTGGTGACGTAATCTTGAACCAGGTTGTTTGATTCCTTCAGCTGGATGACTCTGTACTCGCCAAGAGTAGAGAATGGCTGTAAAGGCAGTATTTTCGCATGTTTGTGCGTTCTTGTATGTAGCAGAGGTCAAATCCACTAACTTTAAACCCCGGCCCCCGGCCAGACTGTTTTCCTCTTCCTCCATGTCACCTGCCCCTATAAAACTCTATTCTGAATAATTCCAGGGCCAGGAAAAGTTGCATATTGCATGAATACGTTTGCCACCAGTATGAAATCAGATGGCGCTGACATAAAGTAAAATTGTTCGTATCAGTGTTTATTTCATGCTGCAATGCTGTATTTTTCAACGTATTTATCAGTTTCAGGACGCAGTTATTTTGGCTTTCGGGTTGTTTAGATGAAAATTTTTCTGTTTACCAGCAAAACGTCACTCGCTATGGAGACAAACAAGAATAATTGCAGGCAGTTGATGTGTTTAACTGCTGTGTTGCTTTGTTGGATGAGATTGCAATCTCTCTCACCCTTTCTGGGTTCTCACAGTGCTTCCAGGCATGTGCTTTGCATCACAGTTTCACCAAACAAATGTAAAGAGACGATAAAAAGTGTAGAATCTGTGTGTGAGAGAGGTGTTGTTTCGATTCTCACAGCAGTACGGTTGAATGAATTGCAGCGTGATTTTTTTTTTTTTTCGTGTTAGAAATTAATTTCAAAGATTGAAGCAGGAACATTCAGTAAATACTTGTACCAGTCCTTGTCGCTGCACGGCTGTCGCATCCCTCACAAAGCTGGGATCAAACGAACACACTATGGTGGAGGTGAAGGTCGATATGCCGTTCTCCAGACCTGGATTCGTAACAGAAAGCACCTGAGCCCACCACCACCCCACCCATCATCCGCAACAGAGGGGTGGAGAGGCTCGGCGCTTGGTCCTTGCTGGTCGCTGCAGCTACAAGCACCATCACCTTGGCAACCGACTAACCACGGCAGGCTCATCTGCAGAGTGAAGTGGCAATGGCGGGGGATGTGTGGGAGGAAGGGGACAATTAAGGAGGGGGGAGGAGGACAGCTGACAGATTTACGCCAACGCCAAAGTATTCGCACCCGAGAAAGAACTGAGTGGATGGGAACATGGGCCGCCTGTGGAACGCCGCTGGCTCCCTTATCTCTCTTTCTTGCTCCCCACTCACCACTTCTATCCACAGACCGAAATATTTGCCAGAAAAGCAAAACAACATGAAAAATACTGAAGCAGAAATGCTTCGGGGTTTTATTATTATTATTTTGTTGTTATATTTGTCCCTGTTCACGAAGTTTGACTTCACAGCCAGGTAATGTCTTGCTGATGGACGAGTCCTTCAGTTCATTCACGTGGATTATTTTTGTTAAAGTTTATGAAATGTAGTGCAATTTTCTGTGTTTAGATGGGTTAGGTCTGGAAAGAGCGGTGAAAGCGGAAAGAAAGAAAAAAAAGGAGTCAACCCGTTATTATCGTTGGTCCAGTGACACGGGTATCACTGATCGCTAATAATGAAAAATGCAGATAGCTGTAAAAACTTGTTACTGCCATGTCCCCAGCTGTGTCGATTATACATCATTACTGTCGTTTATGTTAGTGATTAAACAAACTGTTAACAGCTAACGGCACCGACCGCCATCAAAGCGCATATTTACCTTCACCTTGGAAACGAGAGCTGTTGGATTGCCTTTTATGTTAAGATCGTGGAAGCGCGTGCAAACAATCAGTTTAAACGGCAGGCAAAGGAAAGCTGAAAACTAGCTCTTGCTAACCACTCCCATCTTCTCAGTATGTCCTCGTGCGATATCAAGTGGCCATACGCGCGAAGAGCTCACATCATCGGGTTAATCGGTTTGAGAGCAGTCGCCTGTTAACCATGTGTGTAAACGGAAAGCAAACAACAACCGTGTCTCCCAGGGACTGTGGGAGGAAGGGGTAGTGGGGAACGGGAGGGTGGGTGGAATGGTTGTTGTCGCAATCATTGCTGCAAGGCGTCCCGTGGAATTTAGGGTTTAGGACAACCCATTATTGTAACTGATGGACTAGTGAATGGTGGACTGATGTAAATGTAATGATGTGTGAATGTTCTGTAAGATTTTAATCGGTTTCTGATTCGGTTCTTGTGCAGGGATGCGCTGAAAATGTTGTGTAGTCTGTCCAGAATTGCTATGAGGTGGCTATTTGAAATCGAAATGTGCTGTCCTCTCTGTGAGAGAGAATTTTCAAAAAAAGTGGCAATCAGCAGGAGGTTTTCATCATATAGCAAAGAAAAAAAATTTGTTGATAAAATTTGTAAATCAGTCATCAGTAAAGGTCAGACATTCAGCGCTGTGTGTGTGTGAGCAAGCTGTTTCATAATTGGTGTGGAGAACACAAACATCCTTGTGCGTGGTACTACCGATGCCAGACTAGGCAAGGCGCTCAGCCCTCACAGGTTTTCACTTTTCTCCCAAGAACCCTTTGGTTGCCAGGCGCCGCAATGACATTGACGAGTTGGGTCAAGACAGCCCTCCATTTCTCTCCCCCTCTTCCTGTTTAGCTGGTTACCTTCGTGGTGTCCAGGATGCTAGAGACTGTTATTCATTGTCTCTCTCTCTAAGACTAAATTAACTTACAGTTGAAAAAAAAACAAAAAGTCGTTATTGCCTGGTCGTGGCACAGGTCCGTGGATTCTTACCATTCCAATCTCTGTGTCTGCTTCCAAAATCGTGAAACAATGCCAGTTGACTCCTCAGCTCTCCTCACATTTGCAAGTTGACCCTACTCCTCAGCTCTCCTGGCACGTGCAAGTTACTGACGTCACAGTCCTGTCAGACCTCGTCTTCGCTCAGACACTGAATTCAAAACCTCTGCTGCACAGTTGTCGTTCTTTCTTTCATCGAGACTTTCACGAGAACGCTTTCATTTGTTATGTTGAAGAGTCGAGCCATCTCTTGGCAGGGATGGTGGTGGGACATCCCTCAGAAGAGAGACAAAGTTCGTGGACGTTCACTTTTTTTGTAGCTAATCGAAACCTCTAATCTTACCCATCGTCATTGTAGACAGACTGCAATAAATATTTGAAAGAAGGATTTGGCTGGTCTTCACCCTCTCCCTCCAAACAGAAAAATATACTGCGATTGAGAAGTCAGAACTGACACAGTTAAAAGAGCCGAGGTCAGAACAATCTCCTTTTCCCCCCTGGTTTCTAGTAAATCAGTCTGCGAAAAGAAAACACTGTCGTAAATTTGAGAAAATAAAGAAGAGGCGAAAGAGAAGGACTGGGAGGGAGAAGCAAGAGAAAGAATGGAAGCAAGCAATACAATCGGTTGCCATAGCAATACCCTGCTCTTGTAACTGAATACCGATTCCTCATACCAGTAGGCAGCATGATGCCAGACACAGCATCGGAATGGACGCCCGCTACTGTGTATACCCATGGAGATGCCATACATCATTTCCTGCGGACATTTCCTGTGGCGCAATAGGACCGGATGGTGTTGTCTCCATCACGTGACTTCCAAGGGTTTGCAAATGCCCCATGATTATTTCTTGGTGAGTTCAGTAGCAAGTGTACTTGTAGTTGAGAAACGACAGATTCCATAATGTACATACATACAAATGTAGTTCCTTCTGCTGTATATTGAGTATTGGATAAATCACATAAATCACATAAATCCTTAATCATTAATTCACTCTCTCCTTTGCACGATCACCGACAACAAGACAAAGAAAAGCAAACTTCAAGAGTATTTGGTATGAAGAAAAGAGGCTGTGGACTTGCTTGAACCAATACTTTTTCATCTTTCTTTCTTGTTGTATTGTTGGTACCGTTGCTGCTGTAGCAGCTGAAGCCAATTTCTTTGTTTTCACACCTGGCAGACATTGAATGGCCGTCAGGATTTGTCTTTTTTGATCGCCTCTACCAGCTGTTACATATTTGAAGTGATATAAATTAATTTGCCAGCTGCTACATAAATAAAGCGATGTAAACTTTAATTCACCAGCTGTGAATGTAAACATCACCTTTGCCTTATTTGCGGCTGTACAGTTCTTCTCGAAGTGCCATTAGTGAGGTCCTTTTCCTTGTCTGTAAAAAAACTTGCCCTTGCTGCCCCTGCTTCCCCCGCCAGCAAGTCGCACCCATCATGTATTGGAGAGATTGAATGAGGCTCAATGGGCATTATTAAATTGGTTTTATTGGAAATAGCACGAGGAAAGAGGAAACACACTCTTTCACATCAAAGACACACACTGAAGGTGAAACTTTCCTCTTTCCTGCGACTTTGTAATCTTAATCTGTATAAACATGTTACTCCTAATAATAACACCATTATGTTCACACACTCGCAATAAAAATTGCGGTTCCTTTGTTCCCGTTCCGTGTAACCCTCTCCTTTTCTCTCGCTCTCTTTGTATTTTTCTGTGTAAGCGGAGAAAATAATAATTACATTTCTTTATTAACTAGGCATATTGGCATATGCTTTTTTTTGTGGAAAATTTTTTCCCCCTCATGCGGCCTTCGTCTGAAAGATATCTATGAGAGACTTTAATTTGGAAGAGTGCATCGGTTTGAAAAAAAAAAACCAGCAGAAATGTCTGTACTTTTCGTGTCTACTTGGCAGGCAGAAAATCCACAGAGACGCATACTGTTTCTCGGTTGTATCACCTGGAAGCTGGCCTAGAGGCACGTGCTTTGTTACTCACCCGCCCAACCTAACCGGCGTTGACTGCTCACACACGCACGCGCCGTAAACTGCCAGTGCCAGTGCCGAGCATCCCTGACCCCGTGCCTCCCCCGTCCTCTCGCTGGCAAATAGTTCTGCAAATACTTGCCGAGGCCAAGGTTGAGGGGCCGGAAGAATCTTCCGGACGGGCGCTGTCAGCGAAAACTTTGGCAGTCGGCAGTCAGCAGGCTGATCACTTCTCCAGGCGCAGGGTGGGGAGCAGTTCACTCACGAGACTAACTGTAATTAGACTACAGCCAGCTGTGACACCCTCAGGCTGTTCAGTTCGTTCATTCGGTGCATGATAATGTAGCGGGTCGATAGCTGACTTCTCGGACTTGGTGACCATAAAGATAATCTGTATGAACAGAATTCTTTAAATATATAATTACAAACGTCAACATTTATTTAAAAAACCTTAAACCTTATTTTCATGTTTTGTATTTTATACACTACTACACACACTATACCCTCACCCACCCACAACTGAAATAAAACCTAGCTAGGATAAAGAGGAAGTGATCTGGGGTTTAAACAACTGACAGAAATTTCCAGTTATTTCCTTTGGAATATTCGGTAGGAGGACAGCGCACTATATTTTTCACATGGACACTAGTTGCCTGGTTTAAATAATAGAATAATTTTTTTCTTCCTGTAGCTTTCTATCAACATTGGGGATGAAGCGATATAAATTGTCTGGGAATAAAAGGGCAGTGCAATCACCATTATAAGATAACAAAGGGTAGCTCATTACCTGTCTCATATGACCTTTTTAAAAAGCCATGCACCAAGAGATCCCGAAGATTGTGGGATGGGAGGGAGGAAAGAAGTAGTGCCAGCTCCACGTTATTAGTAAAGTTGTTGTTGATTACCAATTTTATCTTCAGTGCAGTAAAGATAAAATACTTTTTTACGGAGAGGCAGAGAAATGTATTTCACAGTCCTTTCGACATATTTGTGTATTTTTAATAAACATTATTGCTGCAAATGGAGTTTGTTAAGCAAAAATAAATCAGTCATGCGAAATAATCATGCTGTCACAAAACCCACGAATTTCGGATTGATAATTCCAAATCCCTCAGATATCGTTGCCGGTGCAACCTAACTATCGATCAGGCTGTTGGCCCACAAGCGTGGAGAGGCTGGCCGGGGCACGTGGGCCCACTTGGACATGACGTCATGCGCTCCCTGACCTGCCCACGTGCTCCACCAGCCTCCCACTCCCTGACCCACTCCGCCCTCCAAGTGCCATAGCTGTCCCGTCTACAGAAAAAAAAAGTCAATAACAGTGTTTCGCCAGACTGCGCCAAGGGGCCGACGGGAGGGAACCTTCCTCCCAATGAGTGGGATTTGAATAGTCACGTGTCATTCTTATGAAGGCTGTTGGGCGTGAAATTAGTTTGTTGGCGTTTGGCTCTTTCTTCGGTGGTTTTCTCTCCCCTTCTGCGTGTACAGACATTTAGGTTAACAGGGATTTAAAGTTGTTAAAGTATTTGCTGATTTCTATGATGCTGTTTCCTTGTTTTGGTTTTTTTTAATAGGTCTCAACCGAATCTGAACCCCTTCCTTGAATATACTCTTTTGATGAATGTTTTTTGTGCCCGTGGGATAGTAATTTGTCTGGAGGGATCTTAAATATCCTCGCTACTGTACTGGTTCCAGTGTAAAGAGCTGTTCACATGCATCAACCGACATCACAAAACTTGTAACAGGCTGTGTTCGTTTGCTGGCGCTTGCAATCGCACCAGATGGGATGGTGGCAGCTTGCACAGAGAGAGACAGAGCGCACCAATGAATAAAAAAAAAAAAACCCTGAAAGGATGGCTCTGAATGTTCTACCAGGACACAGCATCACGAAAGGTGCAACAGCAGCTTGGACTGCACAGATTTCCCAGGTGCCCCGTGAGAAGACATTAGACACAACACCTTCCTTTTTCAACGCGGTGCTGTTTGGCATCGTTCACCCTCCTGCCTTCGTGATTTGGGGGGTCGGGGATGGATAATGTTTGTGAATCTCATTATGGAGTACGGAAGATTCTTGCCATTCCCGCAAGACCTTATATTTCCCACGTTACTCTAGCTGAATGAGAGAGATGGGGGATGGATTTCGGTTAGAATTCTGGCCGATTATACTGTCTGAAGGACTTACCCCACCAACCTCTCTTTCTCTTAAACTTGGATAAAAAATGTGCATGCGGCTTGTGTTTTCAGTTTGTGTCGAGGGTCACTCGGCCTCGAGATTATGTCTTCTACCCTCTCCCCTCTCACAAGACACTTTCCCGCGGTGACGTCTCTTTGTTCCTCCACGAACGAGCTCTGGCAGGTTGTCTGTCTTTGGTCAGTGACACTGACTGGCACTGCTGCTATTTTTGGCCAGGGAAAACAGAGCCACTGGATCGTGTGACTCCTAACTGACGGCTCCTCTCTTGCCAGTGTCGATGGTGCCCTCGTGGTCAGACGATGCCTCATCAGTGAGCTGCCTCGACGGACGCCAACAGAAAAGGGCGAGGAGGTCATGTTCAAGATAAATTTAATGCAAGACACCTGTGCTCTGCTCTCGCTCTCTCTGTTTCTCCACCGAATTATTCTAAATTTTTTGTGTACATGTGCGTCCAAATTCTTGCGTTTGCCTGTCCTCTTTCATCAGTGTTCTTATTTGAATTTCTCTCTCACATTTTGTGTGCTAGAATACTTTAATACTCCAATCAGATTGGCTACAGCAAGTTTCTATAATCAGCTCAGTGTTGTTTGACCAACATTACAAAAAAAAAAAAAAACAACTGATGAAATAAATTGCCGAAACGTAAAATTAAATTACAATGGACATCAAACTGCAAACATCCGTCAAACCCTATAAACATAATTTCATGCTGACAGTTTCCCTGTAACCCTCCTCTAACGCACACATTCACAAGCACACATTTTTAAAATAATTTATTAACCTTCATCCCTGTCGATCACATCTTTCACTATCCCCTTACCCTCCCAGTATTATAGAACCCTATACCTATCCTAACCCACCCACATGAGAGAGATAGAGGAGAAAGATGTTTTTGTGTATTTGTACATTTTGAGCATGCGACTATTCTCAGTTTTTCTTGACCTTTTGTGTCGGTTTCTCTTTTTCACTTTGATCAAGTTTCTCTACCTTTTAATGTTTCCAGCTCGTTCTCCATTGTTATCTTCTTCCTCCTCTACCCCACGCTCGCCCCATCAGCGCTCTTTATCATCTGTTTAGTTTCCATCACTCAAGCTCGGTGAAAAGCTCGTCGGCCTTGTGATGCCGTGGTCACGTGCAGCTGAAAGCATGCGAAGACACTGATGTTCGGTTCAGGTTTCATCATCACTCAAGACGCCCGCTGGAACGCAATCAGGCCCCTAACCCCTTTTTTTTCAGGCAGGAGGATGTGGGTCACATGCGTAACTATGGTGCCGCTTGGAAAATCGTCAGCGTGGCTCTGGCATGATGAGTCACTCGGAGCCCGGTGTGTTTTTTTTTTTTTTGGGAGGGACGGATGAGTGGGGAAGTAACCCACCATAATGCCAAACGTATTCCACCAGCCCCCTTCCATTCCCACTCTTGCAGCCCGTAATACTACGCTTCGTTAACGGCTCCCTGCATGCCTCGCATTCTGACCGCGTCGATGTTTGATTGCCTCCCTTACGAGGCTGCAGATCCGGAGTGACTTCCCCCACCCATCTCCCCGAGTGTCCACCCAGACCTCCCCCTCCCAAGCCACTGCTCTTCACCCTTCTGCACTTTAGCGACCCTCACAGTCGGTGCGTTCTGTTCCCCCCTCCATCACCTCGCCCACCCACACCCAACATTTATGCCAGTTCGTGATCACCGAACCGAGACATGTCAACAGTTCACACGTCCCTCCCCACAACTTTCCCTTCACTCACCGCGCTCGTAACCCTCCCACCCCTTCCTCTTATCAAACTTGTGATGGTCTTTAATTTGGTTCTGAGATTATACCCGTGTTCTCTCTCCACTGGCAGCACATCACGTGTTACAAGATTTTTTTTTTCATCCTAGTTACACGTGAAGCTTTCTCGCTCCTACGCAGTCTCGCTCACCTGCAACAGCGCCCCCTTATCTCGTCGTCACTCTACAAGAAACGGCGCTTAGGACCCCCTAAAGGGATCCTGCTACAGGAATTCTTGCATGTTCTTCACCATTCCCACTCCCGCTAGCTGTCGAGATAACTAAAAAAAAAAAAATTTTTTTTTTAAATTAAGAGTTGCATTTTGATCACCGTCACATCTTCAGATGCATAGAAAGGTGGAGGTGGTGGTGGGAGGGACTAAAACCTTATCAAGCTTTTAACATAGGAATATCTGAAAACATTTATGTCGCACTTCCTGTTAACTCTCCCTCCTATATTGGACAACTTGTTGGTCTTTCAATTCTGGATTAATGGACTGTAGTGTTTGCTGGTTTTATAGTAGGCAGATAAGATAGTAGATCAATACTTTTTCTTTTTTGTTTTCTATTCAGTATAAAACAATAATCATGAAAGGAAGCCAGCTATCAGGAATTTAGTGCACCGACCCGCTGCATCCTTGGAAGGTCAGCGTGAACTGGCTAACTGCCCTCGCCGAGGCCTCCCTTCATCTGCGCCAACATTACTCGGCAAACAATCGTAGCAACAGCACAGAGGGTGAGGGATGGTTGAGACTGCAATACTGTGCAGTTGTGTTTATTATCTTGGCTATCACTACATCAGACATTTAAAATTAAGGCTGGTTCTAACCATTTATTTCTCCAGACTGGCATCTCTTTTATTTGTTCATTATGTCTGTCCCCCTCGCTTTATCCTGACAGCCCCGTGTTCATCGGTCTGACAGACTTGATTCAGTTTGGTTTTTCTTTTTTAATCTTCTGTCTGCATGCCAGGCTGCAAGCCTTGGCTGTCATGGCCGAGTCTTTGTGTATTTAATCACGGACGTGTATAAGTGGACTGTTGTCTGTCTACCGAGACCAACGCCCTCTTGCGAATTTCTCCGCTTAGTCTCGGCGAGCCTAAGCAATGAATGTGACTAAACTGGAAGCGTTGTACACATTTAATAACATATATCATGATTTAAATACATATATCAATTCTGGCTTCACTATGAAAGTTCAGTTTTAACCGCGCTGTGAAGGAAAGTAGGCGTTTGAATGAGTTAAGATAGTTTTAGAGATATGGAAGTGGAACCACCATAAGGGATAGCTGAAGATAAGGGCTTTCATCTTACTCAGTGGAAGATTAGGACTTTCATTTCACACCCTTTTCTCACTCACGAGATCTTCGTTGGATATATATGGTGAGAACATTTCGTTGCCGCTGAACCAAACTTACCCTCAGGCTCTCCCTCATTGTCTGCCACACACACATAATATTATAGATAACATGTTGGCCTCGGGTACATGTACTTCAGCTTTGTTTACTCCTGGGGCCACAGTCAACTTCATGATCATCTGCTGGCAGTTGTCACACGAGATGAAACGCTGCCACGGGGCAAAGTGGTGGTAAGGCAAGGTCAGGGTCAAGCGTCTGGGTCCGAAGTCACGTGCTGACCCCGCAAATATTTTTTTGTTGTTTTGCGTCTTTGCTTCTGAGTTGTAGTTACAGCTTCTGGGGTAGAGCTACATTTGCGGTGTCAGAAAAAGTTTAGAACTAGAGAACCAAGAGGGCTATCCTTGAGTGTCACGTGTTGTCCCAGGGCAACTATTTACCCTCGTGTCATAACTATAGCCACCGAGGGGATATGCTGCTCACTACTGACCTCCCATGTCTGTCTAGCGCAATAGGCGCAAATATTTACTCCCTCGACCTGTTCATCCAGCATGTTTGCAGATTTTTTTTATTGATGTATATTCTTATTCGTTCATTCAATCTTTCGTTTTATTTATGAGGTTTAAAGTCGTATCATTGTCAAAACATAGCGACTGTTAATCATTGCATTAAGGAGGCTGTGGGATCGATTTAACTGTCATCCGAGTCTTTGTTTGTCGCGGTGACTGGCTGCATTGTGCTGTCGTCCTCGTCTGTGCATCTGCCACGTCGATACTCAATCCAAGTTTGAGTGGGTGATGGTGGTGGTGGGGAACTAAACGAAAAGCAGGTCTGGGTTATATCCAAAGAAAAGAATACCATTGTCACACTCTGTGTACCCTGGTCACATTTGTGATTTGACTGACATGACATCTTAATTTTGCTCACAGCTGCCCACTGTCAGTGACACAAGAAAAACCAGATTTTACCAAATTTAATTGTTATTTTCCTGAAGAAGAACATAAATATGCTGTCAAGGTTTTCGTCTTTTTTGCTTCAGCGATAAGTCTGTTTCCAGATGCCACTTTTTATGTTCATTCCATCTTACCACTGCCCTCCTTATCCTGTGATTGACACACGACTCGGGGGCTGCCACACAATGGCACAACATCTGGAAAAGGCAAGACCAGAAAGAATGGATGTCATTTTTTAAGTGCGCGCGCACCTCCGCCATCTGAACTGGTAACTATGGTTACTGGTTTGGTAAATGGAGTAGGAAAACGGGAGGGGCAGACCCGGTTCTGTTCTATGGACCTCGTTGTAAAGGAACAGCCTTCATGAAACGCCATGTCTGTTGGTGGGAGGAACTAGAGACTACTGGAGACCCTCGCTCAAAACTATTTCTTTATACCTTTCTCCTTCTGCTCAAAATGGAGATGCTTTTAGTAGAAGAATGTCTGCTGTTGCTTTGAAAGCGAGGCGTGTTGAATGAGATGATAGAGAGCTAGGGAGAAGAAGGGAGAGAAGAAGGAAAAACAGTGGACACTGAATAATATATAATGTTTTTGCAATTCTGAAGTATTAGAGAAGAGTGACCACAGAAAATGCTCGTTGGTTGGCCAGCTGTGCAACGACCGACTTTTTAGCTGATTCCTCTTTGCACTGGCAGCTGGGTTGGTTTTTTTCGGGTTGCGGGGTAGACCTTAATTAACTCCACTGTTGAATAATTACAGCAATATAATTTGCAATACACAACCTAAGGCAGGACGCAGTCTCTAAATATTCACCATCTTAAAAAAAACTATTAATATTGTCGTGCGCTGAGTTCTTTCCATCTGTTATGCACTATTAGAGGATTAGTCGGGGTGGTGTCGGAGGAGGCGGCCTGGTGGCGCACCGAATGAAGTTCATGAAGCGCTTGTCACCGAATCATCAAGGGTCGTGGGTTCGGATCCTGCATCAGGCACATGTGTGTTTTTTGGGTTAACTCTTTTACCGCTGTGTTGACCATGTGACGAGCTTCATTCGATTGTTACCTCCTCTTTCTGCTGTTGATGACACGTCTAATGGTTGTTTCAAGGCTTAAACCATGGCAACGACTACCTTGAGTCATAAAACCTGTATAACCTATCTCGCTGGAGTTTGTAAGCCTGCAATGTGCAATCCTTTATATACCCAGCTCGCATAAAAACAGACTTATCTCGCGTTTACGTCTGGTAAAGTGTGGAATCTGTATCTTCCAGACCTACTTCACCCTGTACTCTTATTTCGCCTTCCTTACCCGCTAACCACCCAACTCTTCCAGTTTCTTGTTATCCTGCGGCACAGCTCGCATGCTTAACGGAGAAAAACTGCTGTCGAGACAAGTCGGGTATCGTGCTTTGTTACCGTTTGTTGCACACGGCGCCACAAGAAGTTTGTCAGGTCCAGGCTGTTTCTTTTTGCTCACATTTCTTTGTGTTTGTAGAGGATTTGCACGTGCTGAGGATAGGGGTGGAAGGAGAAGGGAGGCACTGCATTTATGTCCTGTAGAACACTAGAAGTCACACAGCATGTAATTCACTGTTCGTCCGTCCACACAGCCTGGAGCACCCTCGCCAACACACTAGCTGGCTGTCCATTTTATGGCATCAGACTGGTGAGGAGGAAGAAAAGGGGGATAAAAGATATTTTCTCTGGGATTTAGCAATGTATGCCTGCAGCCTTCAAGAGTGTTTACATGGCACACACTCTAGCGACCGACAAATGCAGGCCTCGTCCTGTTGGCCTCGACAGTGACAGAAGTTGAGCCTTCACTTTACTACAGCGACCGCCATCTTAAAGACAGTCAAGCCTCGTTTTTGTATTCTTCTGATTCTCCCGCTCTCTCGCTCGCTCGTCTGAAAAAAGACAGAAGACAGGAGAGTTTGTATTCAACTTGCTGAAACGAGGTTAGCATGCAAGATCAAGGAAGTGTGAAGATGAAGAGCTTTTGCTGGAAATGTTTGACCCGAGGTCTTCTCGAGTGAGGCAGTCAGGGAGCAAAGGGTTGAAAGGAGTCTGTGGGTCACGAGCTTGTGCGGCTGCTAGTAAGCAAGAATTCTGGCAGCAGTGAAAGGGTACAAGAGATATGGGGAGGGCTGTGTGTGAGAGAGAGAAGGAGGGGGGATGCATTCCACAGAAGACATGAAAGGCAGACCACGTGGACTGCAAACCCCGACTCGGCGCATTGCTTGCCGCGGGCAGGTTCGCCCTCGCAGATACTCTGAAGGCCACGAGCCTCGGGTACAATGCAGGGCTGAGCTTGAAGAATAGGGAAAAGGTGAAGTGGAGGTACCTTTCCTATGGTGGGTCCCTGCTGAATGTTTATTGTTCCTGCGTTTGTCAGCTTAACATTCTGACCTCCAGCTTTTGCTTACTGGGCTATTGTTCGACAGTTCGCGCCTATAAGGACTGCGTTGATGTAAGTGTCATAATCACAGTAAATATTGACAAAAAGAAAAAATACAAACCGTGAGATTTTACCCCCAGGAGGCCAGATTCGGTTTCTTATCTAAGTACCCGCATACGGTTACTAGACTGAAGCGAGAACTAGTTCTGTACGTGGGTAGAAGGTGCGTGGAACCTCCTGAAAGGCTATCATTGTGTCCATCTGGGGTGGAGTCTTGAACTTTATATTTTTTGCAGGATAATGGGGAAGGAGGAGACTGGAGTAAAGTAGTAATGTGAACATCAGATTAAAAAAGAAAAAAAGGTGAAAAAAAAGAGTGAACTGAACTGTTTTATTAAACTGCGTTGTGGCATGCTCAAACTTTTGTTTTGAACTGCTTCGTGATGGGCATCGAGATCATCCAGCTACATGCTGGCTTGTATTTGTCTGCAAGTGACCGGGGCATCATGCTGATCGATTACAGTTGAGTTTCCCCCTCCAGAGTGGCATCCCCCTTCCTCCCCGCGTGAACACAATCGTTGCCCTCCGCCAGCAGCTACCGACCGCCTCGTCCAGGCCACACGCACGATTAACCATCTCCTGCGGCATTGGTTCCACTGATTGCAGCTGAGGGGTCAGTTCTTTAACCCAGTTCCGACCCGTCCCCTCCACTACCCCATGACCTCCCGCGGTCGGGCACGTGGTGTAATCTTAGAGGCGCTCAAGCTAGTTTCAGCGGAGTTATGAATTCCGCCTTTATAAAAATATTCTCCGCCTCTCCCCACCCTGTGACTATTATTTCCCTTTTGCACGCAAACTCTTCCAACGCACGCGCCTGATTCAATCCGCATGCGCGCGTGGTGTGTATGAATCTGTGGTCACGCGCGCGGGCTGACACACGCCCATTTGACATTCACAGTGCCCCTCGTTTATTATTGCTCCTCCCTCCTGACCTTCTGCCCTCCCACCCCCCACACCAAACCCTTGGCCCCTCCTTTCCTCAGCTGTTGTACAGAATGTTTTATTAAAAAGAAGATGAAGAAAGAAGCTGTTTGATAGTGGGGGTACAAATAAGATGGTGGGGAAGGGTTGGGGGTACGACCGACGTGGGCGTCTAATTTCGAGCTGCACGTGGGGTTTCGAAGATGAAATGCTTTGGTGGGTCGCTGGCGAGAGGATCAAAGCATGTAGCATTATAGGCCTTCTCGTATACAGACCACGGAACAATTTTAGGTTTTCTCCTCTTGTCTCGTCTCCTACACGCCCTTTCCTGTTTTTAAACCTGTTGAAGTTTTTATATTCTTGTTTTGAGGTCTGAATTTTTTTTTATTTCATTGAGTTACATTGCTCCTGAATCTGAGCAGCTCTGCTATCAAGTGTGTGGTGGGCGTATTTTCCATATGTGTGATGTTAATATTATTTTAATGATTAAATATTTATGTCCGTGCACATGGTTGAGCACGTTCATAGTTTTTTGTGGTGGCGCCACTGCTCTGAATGAAGTATATGGATCGAGCTTTGACATTCTGCAGAAGATGTGTACTCTGGTTGTTTGTGCTTTAAGATGCACTTTCAAGCATCGTACTATAAAGAAGTGCACAGTGCTAGTTCTTTTTTCTGGTTTTTGGGGAGTGGAAAAAGGCATCTTTGAAGCACCGCAGCTACAAGCCATTTAGCAGATGACAACAGACTTCAATTGTACATGCCAAAATGATGTTCGATACTCATGGGGCTTGAATCAAAACTATTTTATGTTGCCTTCCTGTTGGATTTTACTTTATTGCAAAATGTGATCAACCGTCTAAATAATTCGCGTGAAGCTTTTCGGGCAAAACAGACAGCCCACACTAACGATTCAGCTACTGGTGTTGATACCATTGATTTCCAGCGCCATCGAAATCTCGTATACATTATCATTGAAGGCAGAAAACAATTAGAAAAATTAGAGATCATTTTCAAACGATTTTTTATCCATTGTTTGAAGCATTTCAACCTTAGGAGGTATTAACACATTGCTAAAATATACGACATAGTGATCGCGAGATGCGTTAGCCCTGAGCGATAATCATTGCTGACTAGTAATTAAAATATCAAATATATCTTATTCACTTCCATACGCATAGGCACCAGTTTGAGATCGATGTGGTGTTCGTCCTTGCGTTGACCATCTTGAAACTTCCACCTCACTAAGATTTTGTCAACGGGTTTTCCATCAATACTGACATCGTCCAAAGCAATATTGGAATCGACGATGTGATTACAGGACTGAGGTCGACATCCTGTTCCAGCTCAACGCCAAGAGAACGATGGCAGCTGTCTTCCATGTGTCATCAGCAATGAATTCGGTACAGGGTGAACCGACAAAACCGAGGTTACAAACATCACGTGGGCAGAGCTGTTTACACCCGAGTTCTCTCCAAACATCGCCATAATGGGGACAAACGGAGCGTCCAAAATCAACACTCGACTTACAATTCCAGACCCGAAAGTATCGATATCAGAGTCCATTTCTATTGGTCTGTCAAACACCACAGACCTGGACGCCCTCGCCATCAGCCGGTGGACAAGAACCATCGGGAAGCTCAAGACTTTTGGTGAAGACCTAAGAGACAAGTTGCTTTCGAGTTCTGCAACGATTTTAATTGCTAAGGCGGTCATTGCTTTTATTCTTTTCGCAAATACATAAACCACTCAAGGCAAATAAAAGTCTTTTCCCTAACACACGTGTAGAGAAAGTGTGTGAATATTGCCGGGACTGTAATTGCGTGTTTTAAAAGCAATTGCAGAATCTAATGCACTTTTTGAGTACTTTTTTTTAAACAGGCAAACACATTTCCCTAGCAACACCTGCCCCCTGAACAATGTCTGCATAGCAAGTGTGTTTGTGAGCACTTTGGGGTTTGCTTGGCAGAATGAAGGCTTCCTCGTTTTGTCAGCAGCGAAATGCAAAGCTGAATAGCAACCACCACCAGCAAAATTAATGTGTGCACTGAAATAGGGGAGACAGTTGTTGGGAGTGTACATCCTCCCCACCTCCCTGGTGAGTGGTATGGTGTGACTGGGTGCAAGTCGACTCTTCATTTCGGCACGATCACAGAACATGTTCCACTGATTTCCTGTTTACTCCGCGCTAAACATATTCTAGAACATTAGTCACCTTCGGCGTTGGAGCTGTGACAGTAACACCTGTAGCAGTCCCAGCGCGTGAATCATAGCCTCGTAATGACATAGTGCACATAGCTCCCTCTTGCGGCAAAATCAACATGGGGTTGTGAACTCGTCGAGCTTTCGTATCTCTGGCGCAGGGTGGCATGAAAGGTCGTTGGAAACTGCGTCTTGGACTACGGCAGTTAAATCATATTTACAGCTTACAGGTCTCCTGGGGTGCAATGGTGTTGTTGTAATGACAGCCCGGTGCAAGATACTGTTTCTCAAAATCTGGGTGAATGCCTTCCTGTCGGTTTGGAGATGCACACATACAAACATCATGCACATGAAGGGCTCAACAATGTAGACACGAGGACTGTACCTAGATACTCTTACATAGTCAAGACCTCTGATAGTCAGAGACCAGCGACCAATGAGGCATGACCGTGTACAAATGAGAGCTCATGAATTTCGCTTGTTTCTATGAGAGAACATGTATCTTGATAATGGAAGGGAGGATTTCGGAAAATTGTTTTACCCAGTGTTTGTAAGAGAAATAGTGCACCCCACTAGACCTTTAACTGATAACCTTAAAATGCTTTATTCGCGGGTTGATTTTACACAGCAAGTGGAGTCTGGCAATTTCACAAGGAAACATTGCAAAACTGATGAACTATCGCAAATGTTGTGAACAACACTTCTAACCAAAGATTTTTTTAAAGTGACTGTTGGCAGCAATTCTCCTGAACAATTGATCTCAGCTTTAGAAGTGATGGGAGAATAATCTGTTGTACGACTAAAATAGACGAAGCAGAATAATTTGTTGTGAGATTAAAGTAGTCAAACATTGTAGAATAATTTGTTCTCGGAGTACAATAGCCAGATGATGTAGAATAATCTGTTCTGGGATTAAAATAGTTAGACATTGTAGAATAATCTGACTTCTTTGCAAAACATGACAGTACTGTTTTACTTGTAATGAGAAGACATGTCCTTTAATTAGTTTAGGTATGCTTGTATCAGATTCCCCAGCATTCATGGTTGAAGGATGGGGAGTACTTCCACCCCCACTGGTCCTGTGATTACTAATACTTGCACTAACACAACCGACATTTTTGTAGAAGTGCTGAGAAAGGAAGAATGGCAGACATAGGAAACAAGATTATTTTGTTTCTGAGTATCCTTCTTTCATTAGAGACGCCGCAGTGGCGGATGTTATCAGGAAATGATTTCATGAGTCGACAGACAGAGGCTGTTTGATAATTTAGTAACGGAGTTGGGGATTCCTTGGCTCCTAGGGTCTGCTTGGCCATGAATAGAGGGCCTGACCCCTCGAGCTAATTATTCATGCAGCGATTTTATCTCATGTCTGCCTCCGTACCAGACTTTCTCAGATGATTGCACTTTTAAGACTGATCACAGGTGTGTGTGAGAGAGAGAGCATGCTCTAGGATTATACCCGACTTGAACTGTGTATATATACATATATCATTTACAGTTTGTGATTATGTCTGGCAAAGTTGTTTACAAGTTGTTAAATAAGTCGCACATGAAGAACAACATCATGCTTTTTATGGATTGCCAATGTACAATTCCATATATATATAATTTATGTACACACATGTATTTATATAATGTTATTATGATATTGTGTTACAAGAACGCTGTTGATGGAACATTGGTTAGATTTTGCACACACCATCATGTCTTGTTTACGAGAACTTTCTGTATCAGAAAAAAAAAGAAACAGAGATAGGACCCAGGTCGCAGTGGACCAAGGATTATTGTTTCATTTTGCTTAGCTTTTCTCCGCATCCTCTCTTGCCATATGTGTGCATTTTCATCCATTCTGTTGAACTGCAAACACAAGAGAAGCTAGACTGCTTTACAAGCATGTGATGTCGTGCGGTTTGTGCCATCACGAGCTCTGCTCGCGCAATCTCCGACCCTCGCTAAAATGTGTCATCAGACATGGATGGAATCCCAGCCTGTGGGTTATCTAAGATGGCACATGTATCCTAGTGGCTCACAAACATAAATGCAAAATGTCTCGCTGGCATGAATCTTGAGTGGTTCGTTGACAGACGATGAGAAACCTTTTTTGCTTTTTACGAGTGTCGCAGCCGCACTCGAATATTCCATCGCTGCTTCTGATGGAAGCTTTGTCAGGCACTCATCCTTTTTTTTCAAGTGAATGCTTATCAGGCCTAAAGTATTTCATGGAACTGGCTTCGGATAGGGTTGTCAGCATTGGGCACAGTGGAATTTCTGAGTGACAAACAGGAAAACCTACAAAAAGAGAAATAGAAACCAATAAGATAATGTCCTGCCTCGGGACACAGGTTCTTCACAGTCATTGCTTTTATTGACAGTTGTCAGCTTAGTAGGAGAGAAATCTGTGAAAAAAATATTTAAAAAAAACCCGCTAATGGTAGTGTAAACATTTTATTGTAGATATTGCCATTGGTATTGGGTTCTGTCCCCTACCGAGGTGTCTTCCTCCCTTCCACCTCCCCGACTGTGTTTTTGTTTATTTACGAAGATATCTTTGTTTGAAAAGTTCCCCCAGCCTCCCACTGTCAGGATTATCTCTGTTATATTCCTTCTTTTCATGTGTAAATCGTTTGTTCAATATAAGAATAAAACGGCATTAGAGAATGTTGTTTCTCTAAACTGTGAAGGCGGAAAGGCAAGCTTTTTTACGATTTAATTATGAACAGCTACAGTATAGTTCAGTCACCTCAAGGAAAACGAGGTTACAGAGAATAAATCGCGAGGGGGTTATCTACTTTCTTTCCCCCCCTGTGTGGGTTAGTACCCAGCATGCCGTGTTTCACATACGCTCGCAGAATGGCAGTAAGGAAACGGAAAGGTCTTGCAACCTTCTTGTGGGAGATAAGCAGTCGGGGGTAACTGTAACCAGCAGCTTGGAAAACCTTCGTCAGATGAAAGTTTATACAAAGTAATGTGAAACTGTTAGTGCGGCTGTACGTAAATAAATCAACATAGCCCTGGAGGTGTGAAGGTAGATGCCGACTGCAGGGAGCGCGTGGGTAGATAGAGAACGGGGTGGGGCGGTTGGGGTGCTGTGAAAAGTCTGCAGCCTGATTCAAGAACTTGGACACACAGAGCTGTAGCAGCAGTAAATATGTGCTTTTGGATCAGCCCTGCATGGCTGAGAACTTGTTTATGAGAGAAACATTCCATTTGTTTACTTCCTCAATATTTTCCAGTTACCCGGATTTATTTTTATAAATTTGAAAAGTTTCTCATACTGCTTCTGGTAGGGGCAGATAAGCTTAAGAGGCTCACCATGACTTGGAGAACACCTCGACCGTCTTCTTCCGCTGTGTCTCCTTTCAAAAACTAAACAGTTTATTGGTACCTGTTAGTAGGGTCAACCGTCGGAGGTTTCCTTCAAGTAATCATGTTTCTTCTAACTTCCTGCTCCCGAAATAATTCGAAAGCACTTTCCTCCCAACAAGTACTTGATGGACATCAAGAAGGGCTGAAGCATGAAGCAAGAGTAAATAGTTGCCCTTGGGGCAAAGTGGGGAACTGAAGGACATGTTTCGTGGTTGTAAAGGGTTGTCCAGACACCGCAGAAGTGGGTGGTGGTTGTTATAAAGCGGGGGCAAAGATGTCCGATGGTGAATCGAGTATTTGCGAGGTCTGCGCACCGCTTCGCATCTTGGTTTCCTTTCTTTTCTGTGGGGCAACGTTTTACCTCTCCTCATGATTGCGGCCCCTGGCGAGTGAGCATTGCACTGTTCTCTGGTCTGAGCCTACAACTTACAAGGTTGCAGAATGTCCATTAGACACAATTTGTTCACCTCATTTGCATGTTTATGCAAGATCAGCACAAAGCTTTAAGTGCCAATCGAGAAAAGAGGACACAAGGCTCAAACATTGGCTGCTTCGTTTTGTCTCCAAGGACTTGTGATTCAAGTCTTAATTAGAGGCACTTCTGTTTGCTGCTTTGATCTTCATGTCGACACGGTCCCTGGGGAGCACCTGTTTGTCAGCAACATAGACGAGAATTAAAGCTTGACCTGGAAGCCTCTCTGCCAGACCTGTTAGCGAGCGAGAGAGAAAGATTGTATTGAGTGGAACCACCAAACCTGTTTTGAATTTACCACTGAACCATAATGTACATGGACCTGAACATATTTTTTTTTTTAATGAGTTCATCCCATAACTGTGTCCAGCATCTCCTGCCTTATCCCCGATAGAAGTCGGAAAGGGTGATGGCAGGGATTAAAATGGGGAATAATAAGATAATTATGGGGTTTTGTTTCGGCTTATTTGTCAGGTTACGCACTCAGAAAAAACCCACACAGGAAATACATTTCACAAAAGCATGCCCCTTCTCACACCGCCTCTCATGGTACTTTTCCCAGCATGTACAGTCATCATGTAATTAAACCTATCTACAGTACTTTCATGTTCCACAGTAGTTGTCACCATGCCAGGCTAGGCCTGTGCACTAACCAGATGACTATAGTCATGGTAGGTACCTTCTTTGAGTCTTAACTTCTCATATTACAGAGCCAAAGTTCATTCCCTTTCATCTGTGCTCCGTGTTTCACACCCAGGATACCAGGTATCACTGTAGTTTTCTGCGTTGGGGTATAAAAGGGTGGTCCCCTGTTCTTTGTACTCGTGCGAAATCTTGTAAACCCTGAAAGGTCAGCCGACTCATTATGTAGAGCTGCCGAAAGAGGTTTAGGGCGTTGGAATTTGTGCCACGGTAGGATGTGCTGTTTATACATGTGTCAGCGGCTGCAGCGGAAAAATATTGTTCCCACCCTTCCAAAAAATAGGGTCGCTGGAAGCTCACTGTTGGCAGCACAGAAATGCCACTGCAGCGATTACAGAGATGGTGGAGGTATTACAGTTGAGCTATCGCGTGAGGCTGGAGGGATGACTGCAGTTTTAGTGCCAAACATTATCGTGCACGACCAGCAGGGATGACGAAGAGTTTCAGTGCCAAACGGTGTTAAAACAACCACCAGGCACGCCTGCGCACTGGCGCCGAGCCCACATCGTGTTAAACTGCGAAACAAATGTGTGGGGATTCCTTTCTGACCCTTAATTTTGTCACACACACACCCTGTTTTTTTTTTTTCTTCATAGTTACAGCCCTCCGGGACTGAGTGTGGGGGTTAACTGGCGGTAAAAGATGGAGTGGAGACGTCATGTAAGTTGACCTCAGATGGGGGTAGAGAAGATGGGTTCACCAAGGCCATCACGATCCATTAGTCGGGGGCTTGACGACTGTTGTGGCGGGGCCGGACTAGGATCAGGCGGTTTCCTCTTTTCCAAGGCTGTTACCAGCTACTTTTGGCATTTGTCTGCTTTCCAAAGCCTCTTCGCAGTGTTTAATATAAAAAAAAAGTATTGTTTACCTGCATTTGCCGTCTGGTTTTTGTAGCAAAACTGAGTGCCAAAACCAGCTTGGAAGTTTACACGTGTGTTTTGCTTACATTGAAGTTTTGTAGACTTACAAGGAGTTGTCAAATTACTTCGCCTGAACATATAGGGAAAAGAATTAAAGCATGCCTGTTCAAAATAATTTTTTTTCCAATTTCAACACCCGCTGTTGTAAATTTTTTAGATAAACCTGCTCAGACTAAATGTATCCGACAGGTAGATAGCAGATACAGGTAGCAAAAGGTAATGGCGGTAAAAATAGTGTCGTCCTGTAACCTTTTAGTCGTGGAGGACTGACATGTTGAAGACCGCATTTCTCTGAGCTAGTATGTTTGCGAGGGCGGCACCCATCTCACATCCTTAGTCAATACCTGGATCCCCTTGGGTAGGGGAGAAGCACACTGAGTCAGTCATACGGGTATCGTACCCGTTAGTGAGAACGACTCCAGCCTTCTCGACACTCGGCGAATGGAATATGCAAAGTCAGAGGATCTTCAGCTCTCCCTTTCTGGGACTGAAACACACCGTGGGAGCTCATTCTATTCATAGATCGTCTCCTTCCAGGTCAGGTAGAGGGAAGGTAAAGCAAACAAAATGGATGAAGGGTCATGAAGGTGGTGGTGGTGGTGGTGGTGGTGGTGTGTGGTGGGGAGGATAAAGAAAGCGTTACGCTGGGTTTGAAGATTCAAAGCATTCGCTGTACCAGATGGCGCTGAAGCACTTTATTTTGTCCGTGGCTCACTGGTTCCGTTTTTCTCTGCGCAAGCTCTGGCGGGCTGGGGCGCCACATAGATATTACCAGCTTATCAGTGATAACTGACACCTGAAAGACAACTTGACTGGTATCGCATATCGCTCACGGTATCAGGACAGCGAGAATAGAAAGGCTTTTGCCGCATGTGGTAGGTACCTTCCTGATGAATATCTGTTTCACAGACGCTTTTTATTTTAACCCCAGACAGCGGTGTGGTGAGGGACAAGGGGTACATGGGCAAACAGCCACTTCCGCTTCCGTCTTTTTCCCGTAACGGAAACATGCAATTTGCGGCAAAATGCACATTCAGCGGGTTGTGTGCTTTGGGGGAGGGGAGGTTTTGGGGGGATTTTTTTACGGGAGCTGGGGGAAGCTAAAATAATATCAGGACACCAGTGTGACGGACGAGGTCTGCGTGAAGGAACTTCCGTGACGAAAAATTAAGTGGATCTTGCTTTGTGAACTAAGATTCTCTTCGAAATATTTCTTGCTGTTTCGCCGGAAGTAAACTTCTACTCCATCGCATTATTCGCTACCATCTCTTTTCAACAGTTTCTCGCCTCTTCTCTGGAATGTCAGTCAGCCTATTTCTGGACCAATACCTCTGTATCTGTTAAGTTGGTGTGTTCCTGCATTGATATCAAATTATTTTTACACCAATACAGTGACAGCTGGATGTCCTGGGTTCGGCTCTCGTCTCGGGCACGCTGTTTTTTTCTTTTCAGGACGCATCTGTTTATAGGGCTGGATGCCTTGCCGTGATATGTAGTCTTGCTTACTGTCTCGGGGTACCTCCCTTCCCCCCAATAAGTTTTTTTTAAACATATTTGATGTTCATAAACAGATTCATTTGCACTGGAGTCATTTTTTTATTTGGATTGCATTTGTACTTCTACTTTTCACAGTACCATGACAACAAGCTTATAGCATTGATGTCATTTGTATGTGGGAACCTATATATATATATCTTTCCCCCGTCTGTTTGTGAATGTTTGTGTCCCCTACGGATAAGGTTCTTTTGTGGACATAAGGTTTGCAGACTTCATTCTTAAATTCGCGTTGTTTTGGAGGAAGCAGATTGAACTTGATCCTAATCGACACATTGGACAAGTCATTTTACAGCTGACTCGTTCTTCTTGCCATCAGTGCTCTTCCCATACCTTCTAACCCTCCTCCATCCTCCGGCTGTCAGATGTGCTTTCATTGAAAAACGAAGTCTCGCGCGAGACTAGCTAGTCTGCTTTCAATCGATCACAGGGAGCGTGGAGGGTAGGAACTCTCCAGAGTCGTTGGCCAAACACGTGACATCATCACGCCGGTCAGGCTCCCAGAGGTCTGTCGGGGAAGACAACTCTCTCAATTGATGCCACCACCTCCCTCGTGCTTCTTCCCAATGGTTCTTGTTCATTAAATCTTTTTTTGGTGGTTTGGTGGCGCGGATGTGAGGTCTCAGACGTTCCATGTTCTCAAGTGATATGAAGTCAGCCTCGTAGGACGAGGGCTTCCATGTAAGATGGAGGTTGATAGAGAATGGTAGGAGCGTATCAAGTACCTCGCTGACTTCTGTGTTTCTCTGCCAGACGAGCTTAACCAAACGATGCCGGTGCTAGCGTGGTGTTTGTCTAACTTGTGGACGGATGTCTGAATCAATTGAAACCTTTTCCCCATTCTCTCGTGTATATTGGTCTGGCACGTTAATTAAGTGGCTGGTTGGCTGGCTGGCTGGTCTGATAGAAACTGTTAGACCTAGTAAGAGTCTCGCGGGAAAGGGTTAATGAAAGGGAAGGAAATCGGAATATGCGGACTTAACTCTTTGCAGGCCTGGCTTAAAAAGTTGTCATGCACCCAATGAGAGTTAAAGAGTTAAGAGCCTCAAAGCCTAGTTAGGGTAGGGGCATTCCACCTCCATTTACTACCCCCGACAATTATGTATTCAGGGTTAGCAAGGCTAAGCAGCTTCTGGGTGGGCTGGGGAAGGGTATTAGACCCTAGCAGACTTCTCTCCGCAGCCTTCTGTTTCACAGTCCAACGGACTAACTGCCAGAGGACTAGAAGACTCACCTGTGAGAAATATAAAGACCCCGAGACTTTGCGATCTGCATTGTACCCGTATTGGAGGCGAGCCCTCGCCATTGGACATCTTCTGGAAGCCCATAGAAGAGAACACAAGATGTAGGTCCAACATTGCTGTTTCACCGTTTGGGAGAGAGGAAGGTGGAGAAATGGCAACGTGTGTGCATCCGATATACAACGGCTTTTGTGCGGCATGTAAATTGTTTATACATTGTCTAGCATCCTGAGTGATTGTAAACCTTTCTTATTTGTTATCAACGGTTTAGACAATTCTTGAACAAATACACTTCCGTTCAGGGTTAGTTCGTATTCATCTTGTGCTTGTTCAGGAGCCAGTAACTTTGTCACTGATCTCCACAGCTAGTGACGTCAGTCAAAGAGTTTGCACGTGCTCTCCAGTTGGCTCAGCAGCACCAGACAGGAAGCCTCGTCCTCGCTGTGAAATACAACAGCACGTGCACATGAAGGCTCGAGTGAGCGAGGGGGTAAAGATCGCTTACACTAGTATTACACTACAGTGAGTTGTGAGGAAGCAAGACAAGCATAGGTGTGTGTGTGTGGCTGTGTGTGTGGGGGGGGATGGGGGGACAAGGAGGAGTGGGGAGCCATGCTCAAGGCGAGCGTTTGCGGTGTTTGAGTGAAATTTAGAGTGCTTCATCTAGAGCTGTGCCGTTGGTTAGAATAAACTCGGTTAGGAGATTCTAACATAAAGACGGTGAAATATTTCCTCATTTATCTGTGCTGAGCGTGGTTTTTGCTATCAAAACTATGTTGTTTATTTACAAATCTTAACCAGAACTGCTGTTTCACGAAATGTGTTCAATACATGCTCAGAATCAAATCTGTACAGTTCAACGACACATCTCAACTTGTCTCAAAGTTTTCGCTTTTGCGTGCGTTGTCCAAGTAGTCGCCAGTCGTATTAAACTTGTGTAAACTCGAAGGTTTTCTGTCAACATGTTCATTCCAATCTAAAACAGTGGGAACCTTCCCATGCCATAATGAACCATGTTTTTAATATGGATGAGGTGATAAGCCAGGCACACATTACTTTAATTCTATTAGTCCCAGAGTTTGGGGTTTGGGATTAATATACCTGACGTGTTGATGCTCGCGTAATCCCCTCGGAGCCAGCCGCCTCGTGCCGCTGGGTGCACACGTCACCCTGTTTGGTGACGTGCTGTAGATTTATAACCCTGTATGTCGACAGCTTTAAAGTCACGTGATAACTGGGTGGGGTTTTTTGTTGTTGTTTTTTTTTTTTTTGTTTGTTTGTTTTCTTGACACGTGTGCATGGCGGTTGTCATCACACTGTTCTCCCCGAGGTGCAGCTGTGACAGTGAAGTCTGCAACTGCAAAAAATCCGTCAGACGCTTAATCAGAAGCTGATCAGATAAACAACTCTAATATTGTCAAAATTAGGAAATTTTATTGAACGGAAGTAATCCCCGATGTCATGTACGATAAAGTACATTGTTATTCACCAAGGGATGGAGAGAGAATGTGTGTGTGTGTTTTTTCAGACATTCATTCTGCACAAAGTAGAGAAGTGAATGTTGACAGGACGTAGTTCAGTCACAAGACAGCAGCCGTCAGACATCACAGTTGTTGGTGAATCGAAAATTGCTACAGAAGCCTTTCATTTTATGGGATAAATTACACATTTCCTAAACAGCCGTGACAAGTGTAACCAACCCTCATCATGAAGGACATCCATTATATCATCTATAGCAGTAGTT
The DNA here is from genome assembly GCA_004794325.1 of Pomacea maculata. Taxonomy (NCBI): domain Eukaryota; kingdom Metazoa; phylum Mollusca; class Gastropoda; order Architaenioglossa; family Ampullariidae; genus Pomacea; species Pomacea maculata. The sequence goes on from SRHC01002869.1 coordinate 27,187, forward strand.
ACCGATCCTGCCGCTGCAGGAATTTCAGCAAGGTAGCAATATACGTTAGATAACAAAACACAGGACACTGATAAACGAAAAGTGTTTTACCATCTGTATGTTTACATTTTCGAAACCGAAATTGTATAGACAAAAAAACAGCTTGATTTGTATCATGGTTTGAAAGATTTACTTTGTTTCTATCTTCATTTTTTGTGTGATACACTTGTAAACAAGTCGAACACAAGTGCAGTTGTAAGAATGCCAACATGAATGTTGTAAAGAATGGTAACAGTCGGGTGGGGTAGGGGTCCTTGCAGTTTGGCAGGAGGCGGGCTAGAGAGATAGCGGGTTTAGACTGATGTTCAGTATACAGAAGACCGCCAGGGTTTGTGATAATCCCCACCTATCTTGTCTCATGTATATTCTTAGTTTTTGTGGCTGAACTGTAAAATGCTGTTTGTGTATCTCTTTCTAGAACTGTGTTTTACATCGCAAAGCAAGCGCGTGGATTGAGTGATACATTTTTGGCCAATTTCTGTTGTTTACCGCCCTTCAGTTACTTATAAAATTAGCTCTGTTGTTTATTTTTGTTGTTCCAAAATGTAGCAGCTTGTATGTCATGCCAGCACTGTATTTTTATACCCAAGATCAAGCTGACAAATTGGCCTTGGTATACTTTTTTCCCCCACTGTTGACCTCCCTCCAGTCATGTATACACCTCGCTCTTCTGCGTTAAGCTGCGGAATCTCGCTGTTTGCACATGCCATTCCAGCACTGTGGTTTTTTAACACCAAAGAGCGATCGCATTGAGTGGTCGATGTGTTTTTTTCTTTTACCTGAAAATGCTGTTTCTGTTGCTTACCTCCCTTTGGTCATGTATGTATTGAGTTACTTCTCTTTGTCAGTTGAAATATGCAACAGCTAGAACATATGCCAGCCCTGTGTTTTTGCACACAAGTTTCTCATTGTCGTTTCCCTTCACTTTACATATACTTAGATTAGTCACATAGATGTTTGAACACGCAAGTTACTTACGTCCCATCAAGCATGGGATTGAATAAAGAAATTTTTTGTCTCTCTTTTATTGTAACATTTTATGCTTCTGTATATCTTTCTGTTTTATGGAAATAGCTGCGCGGATTATTTGTCATCATGCCGGTAACCGCTCATAAAATCAGACCAAAATTGGGGAACATTTGTTGTCACCTGGTTATGAAGTCTCTTGTCGCTTTCCGACCGGTGCAGCGCCGTCCATTGGCCTACGGGTCAGCACCCTATGCGCATGCGTAGTCTCCCCGACAGAAATGATGTCATCAGACATGGTGGCGGAGGGCAGCGTCATGGCGTTTGTCGTGGCTTTCATGGCCTGCACTCTTGTACAAAGCGTGTTAGCGCGCTCGCTCGGCCATCTCGTGATACTGTGTCATTCATCGACCGGAGCCATCGACCACGTCTGACATCATGACTCGGGTGTCTGAAGATCTCCCTTTTGGCGGACGACCAACGTCAACATTTGCAGTAATAGGTACTACGGGGTGAGGTTCTGGAGGTTGGGGGGTAGGCAGTGGACATGGGTGGGGAGTTTAGTCTACAGTTGGCCATCCTCCCATCTCGCATCCTGTCGCGGATATCGCTTTCGCGGAGTCACGTGCTTCCATCAGACTGGTGCTGCGGGCTGCATTCATTACAATATCGCATCCTGCTGTTTACGGATCTGCCCCGCGCCATCCCGCCATCGACGTAGGAGGATAATCTGCAGGAGTGCCTGACTGAATGGCACAAGGTGCTTGGATGTCCGGCCTTTAATCCTGTCTGCTGATTGGATGGTTTGACGATGGCACGCTCTCCTTTTTAATCAAGTGACGTAATGCTGCTGTTACGTCATTATTGTGTCGCAGCAGTGATGTCAAATACAGTTGTCGTCACACTTATCCACGTCTTAACAAAATGGCCAGCTCAGGAAAGAGGTTTTCAAATCGCAAACACAGTGGTCTACAAGGAACAGGAGAGAGGATTGAAAGTCCCAACCTATTCATCGTTGATTACCGCAGACGACTACTAGAAAACACATTATTGCACTCATAACAAAATATAAACTTTTTTAAAAGTTACTTTAAAACCCACACGACGATTGGTCGAAAGACATGGGGCTAAGATTTATCTCTGTCTGGAATGATTTATTTCTTTGTGACAAAGTATTATCAAGATGAAAAGGGAAAAAGAAATATTCAGGTAGATGTTGCTGACGCATCTGCCATTCCGACTTCAGTAACCCCAGCTGCATCATAATAGTGAATTACTACCCCCTTGTGATCCGTAGAGAATGAATTGGCGGTGCAACAAGAAACAGCCAGCTCCCAGCTTGCCTCCGAAAGAGGAAAAAATAACCGTAGAGCCTGCCAGCATGAAACATTATGAAGATTATATCATGACTAATTTACTGCCGAGGGGTCTATATGAGTTGCAGGCTTGGACTGAATTCTTCCCGAGGACAAGTGATCATGACCTCACGAGGGAATTCGTGCATTTTTTGATGGATCGCACCGTCAGAAACTGTTTTTTAAATTAGTAAAATGTTAATACTTTCAGACTGTCAACTATATCATTCATTTAGCCATCAAATTAGCACATCTCATGAGATAGATAGGTAGATACCAAACATAAAAACAACAATTAAAAGCACTAAGAAAAACACTTTAGTGTTGCATGCAAATGTCTTTGACATAAAGTGTGTGTAAGATGAGAGTCCTATTTCCTGAGGGACACAAATTGTGTGTGTTGAGAAGAGGAGGGGGTTGAGCAGGAGTTTTCTGCTGAGGGCTATGTTGGGACTGGGATAACAGGAAAAAGAGAAAAAGGCCTCGACAGTAATACGAACCATTGAGTTTTTTATCCACTTTATTTTTAACACTTCAGAGACTTTGCAGTCCAGTCATATTTCTAAGAACAAATATCTTGCGAGGAGTGACATCGGCCCCACGGCAAACATTTTACCAGAGGGATGCCATTCTCCAGAGTTCTAGAAGGTTGAACTTGCTTTATCTTGTTCAAAGATATGGTCTTCCCGTTAAGAATGTACAAAGAATTGAAAAATTGTTGCAGATTTCAGTCTTTCAAAGCCCTCAGGTTAAAATGTGCTCCCATATCATCCACGCAACCCCTCTCGCGTGCGCCGGCACGCACAAAGAAAAAAGAATGGTTGGTTCCTTTTGAGTCTTGGCGACAAAGCTGTTGTAAATACCGATGCCATCGCTGATGTACATGCTAGCGGCCAGAGCTCAGCATTTTCAGTGAATTCTTGCACCGCATGGAATGTCTTTTAACGAGGAAAATACAGGTTCTAGTCAGGCCTTGTAGATTAACATCTGAACAAATAGAGGATACGACATTTTATGGACGGGAAGAGGTTGTATGGGATAGAAAAAGGCGATGAGTCTCCACCATCTATATGGAAGCCGACAGAACAGATTTTGGATAAACCATCAACGCTTGTCAGCAACAGAGAACCTTTTAAGCAAGACATTAGTTGTCTGTTAGTAAAGGAAAACAAAGGAGAATGGACTATGGCCACAGGAAGTTCCACGTGTTGATCTGAACGGCGGCCGGCATTTCTGACGGTTGGCGCCGACCCCGAGAAGAATGAATTCCAGAAACGGAGAAAATGCCCTCTTGTCACGGGTAGCAGACAGCGAGCGACCCCTGAAGTCAAATTTAGTCACTACACCGCCTTTATTGCCTCCCCATCCCCCACGACTTCCCCCCACATCCTGCTGAGACGGTTATTGTTCTACAAGCGCCAGACGCAGTAGCATGCTGGGCCAGGATAAGCCCGAGACGCCGCCGCTCTATCTGTGCGCCATGATGCTGACGTCATAGACAGTCACGAAATAGCTTTATTTATTCCCGGAACAGCCGCGTGTCAAGAAGGTCGAAGGTCACAAACTGATGAGCAGCAGGGAGGTTAAAAAAAATTTAAACTATGAAAGGGAGGCAGATGCTGATAGAAGGATCCCGGAAGTTGAGACGCCGAGTTGGAAGATAAAGGGAGAACAGTGCCCTCGACGTGTGCCTCCCTGATACAGTACAGTGCCCGACTGTTGGTCTTGTTTATTTCGAAGCACCTGCTGACTCCCTGTGCGATTGCCACAGAAGGCTTGTTTCCTGTTTCCTTGCCTCATAAATGTCGCTACCATCTCTTAATGGATTTATAACGGGATGCGTTTGACGGTTTTTCTTTCTTCTTCTGCTGCTGTTTTTCCTTCTTCATCTTGCTTTGTCGTCGTTCTTCTGTTGATACCTTTCTCGGTACTGGCAAAAAGCTTTATTTAACTGCATTACAATTAATGAATGAAGGCATGCATGTATATCTATGCAGTTCTAGTTTTCAAACAGCAGCAATAATAAAAACTAACTCTTAAGAAACTACAGCATCGTTAGTGTGTTAGTATTATTTTTATGACTATTACACAGTTTTATCTATTTTTTTTTTTATTTCAACGGGTTGCGTCCATGTAACGTCGCATGTTGCTCTTGGTGTCAGCGAAGTAGGTTTAAAAAAAAAACAACAACAAAAAACAGATGCAGCTTTGGAAGACTGAACAGTTAGCCACGAGTATGCAGTGTGGGAAACCATACCACTCTCATTCATCTCTGGTAGCAGCTGGCAGAGAGAGAGGGTAGCGGCCTTGTTTCTGTAAATCTTTTTTCTTATTTGACTCGCTTGGTAGCGGGGTTAACAACAGGAATGGGAGAAACAGCACCCAGTGCTTCTTTCCTCCCTTTACTCCTTCCCATGAGCAAAAAACGTGGTGTTGAGAAGAACGCAGTTGAGTGAGCAAAACAAACAACACGAACAACTTTTTTTTCAAGTGTTTGTGTGTGTAGGTGTGTAAATTTTACGACTAACTTGAAAAAACAAGTTCACGTCGATAATGGTTATAGCTGAATGTTTATCAGTATGCTCTCGATGTCTCTCAAGCAATGCATGATGATCGTGCATACTAGCCTGAAGAAATACATCGGTCTGAGCGCCTGTTCGTCTGCGTCTATCAGTCGGAATCACTGTTTGTGACATCGCATAGCTTAGCTGCCTACATCACATAGGCATGCAAAATATGTTTGTTCACCGGTTTGTTTAAAAAAAAATTTCTTTTGTTTTGTACCCATTTTCTGCAGGGGTTCATTGTTTTTCAATTGACTTCTGCACTCACTCTCGCTGTCTCGCCCCCCCCCCCCATCCCCCCCCCCAGTACACATATACAAACGCATGTATAGATTGTTACAAGTCATTTCAATGAGATCATTTGCTATATCAGTGAAGCCAATTTTTCTTAAATAAGTAGCATTGGAAAATAATGGTTGCTCGTTAATGGGGATGTTTTCTTCAATCTCAGCTTTATGTCTGTGTTATTGCTCAGAGCGCAGAAACCACTTTGGCTTGACCTGTTCTGAATAACACGCACTTTATTTTTGCACGAAGTAATTCCAGCCTACGCATGAATATGCGAGTGAACGCACTCGTTCTCAGAATGCGAATAACACCGAAGTAGTGCCACTTCTTGCCTTCGCTCGTCATCCAACCTTCTAAAAAATAACTGTCACTTCTTTCAGGTTAGAAAGTCCAGCCCACGCTTAATTAGTCCTGATAGTTAAACCTGATGATTTCTTTGCACACTGTGTGTGTGTGTGGAAGTCGATGTTATCGTTTGATGTCTTTGCAGTCTGGACATATGGAGGCACCATTCTTAGAGCGGGGTGAATGTGTCTGGCATTTGGCAATTCGGCGCCATTGTAACAGACCGGAAGTAACAAGGATGAAGCCAGACATACTCGCACGCGAACAGGCTGCTAGCGTAGAATAAAGTAAATAAAAGACAGGCCCTAGAAGCTGTACAAGATTGGGACTTTTTTTTTTCTTTGATGGATGACACGGAGCACCCTGCAGGGAATTTCCTTGACATTGCGATTCATAATATCAGAACACCGGGAATCCATTTCCTTAGTTTGCGGTAATATTTATTGCGAAAACAAGTTGCATTAAAAATGTATTCTTCGTGATATGACAGTTATTTCCTAAGGCAGCACTGGTGATCGTTAGCGTGAGTAGTTGACATTAGTAAAGATCACACGGATCTTCTGTCAGGAAAGAAAAAAAAATCTCATTGCATTTTGGTCGTGTCATGACCTAGAGATGAACTTTTTAAATCAGTATTCACATTTAGCCTTTACTCTCCCTTCAAAGGACGCGGATGCGAATGAGCAAAGAGGATGGATTAAATAACCATAAACCAGGCGCAGTGCATGGTGCTTTACCTGTCCACCCGCCCACTCACATCCTGCACTTGCGCATGAACTTTGTGTCCGAAGTCAGTGTGGTGTGTTGATGTTCGGCTGTCTTGTCTGCCATTCAAATACTAGTCTCATCATTTCTTCTTGCTTTCCCCGCCATTTTGTTAACGCAGCATCCTCCCACCCTCACTCTGGTTATCATGCCACCCATCCCGCGGCTAGAATGCGCCATCGCTGTCAACTGTTACTGCATTTTTTTTCTTCTGCAATCCTCGGGTATAAAGGAAAAATAATGCTCAACACACTGCGCGGGGTTGTAAGATGGGCAATGAAGATTTGCCTTTTATTAGGATTTGTGGGAGCATTTGTAATCCTTCGCAAGGGAGTATTAGTCACAATATTAAAAATGTTTTTCAATGTAGTTGAGCTCTGCTAGTTGTTTTGTTGTTGTGTGATCTTAATCTCTTTGCTGCAGATGGCCACTGGTCCCTAAAGCTGAATGAGCATTAATAGAATTGTGTGAAAAAAGGGACGGGGTATTTTTAATGGAATTTTCTTTTAGCAAGACTGCTTAAAAGGTGAAGACTAGCCTGAGATTGGAGCTCTATTTAAGTTTAAACGATAGTCCCATGTACGAGGGTCGAATCCTGGCACTTGACCCTAAACTATCGAGATTTGTCACGAAGTTCAAGAGTAGCTGATAGCTGCTGGCAACTAGTTTTTTTTTTTCTTCCACCGATCGTTATAAACGAATCCACTAGACCTGTCTACTCCTTTCTTGGATTTTTTTTTTTGAAGTTGGCAAGAAGAAATGACCTCAACCTTTAAGCAGACAGACATAATTAAAGTCAGAAGCGTGGAATCAAATTGGCCAGAATAAACGGCGGGGTCTGCGAGGGTTGTTTTGCTGCTGTTCGTTGCTACTCCGTTGCCAGACAACATGTGTCTTCAGTTAGAGAGTCGGAAGGGGGAGAAAGTCAGTCTTGCTATGAGCGAGAATTTTAACAGAAATATCTGAAAGCCATATTTTTCTGTGTTCATAAAACGTGTCTTCTACACCCACAAGGCGTTTGTGGGTCAAATGCCATCACGAAGTGACCATGTAAGGTTTTTGCCGGTGTTACAGCCGTCCACACCGGCTGCCAGCAAACAGACTTGATCTTGCCTGAGTTTAGGGAGTGGCACAAAGTCCACAAAGCAGGAAAGACTCGGTGGGAGAGGTGGGGAGTGGGAGGACTGGTGGTTGGCGTTACCGGAAGTGCCCACAGATCGTAAAGAGCACCTTCATCTTTCTCCAGCCTTTCTGTCTGATCGATTGGGTCCTGGAAGACATATAACCTGCCCTGCCCGTAGTTTGCGCATCTCGGAGAAGAGATATTTTTGTCGCTGACTCCTGAGAACTGGTTGGTGGTCTTCGTAATTTCTTTGACTCATACGTCTTCGCCGCCCCTTTCCCCCTGTTTTTTCCTGTTTGTTTTCCTCCCTGCGCCTCACACGCAGTCGTGGTTGGAGAGGATTTCGATGTCCGCTGTGAGATCAGCCTTCTAAGTGCATTGAATCAACCAATGACATGTTTCTCTACTCAAAACCTGTTTGAGAAAGGAAGCAGAAAAATGAGGCAGAATGTACAACAAAAACAAACAAACAAATGTGCTGGAATGTTTATCTATTCTGATGCGAGGCTACAAAAAAAGCTTTTCTTTTTACAGAAACACTAGGTTATCAGAACCTTCAACGAAAACACTTCAGTACCCTGCCATCCCCCCCTTACCTAAAATGTAGATTCCAACTCTGCATCCGCCTGCACGTGAATGCTGGCCGTTACTGGCATTTAAAAGGTTAAAAAGAGCATCAATTGCTGATATCTGTTTGCGCTTCCGCGTTCTGCCTCTAAATGATGTACACGGCAATGGCGGCATGTCATCGCCGAATGAAAGGTCAAGAGAGAACACAGCCTCAGAGATACTAACATGGGGTTTGATGTTATCCTGGGTCCTTGCCATTGTATGTTGCCAGTCTGGATAATGCTGGCGTTTGCATTTTGTTTCCTTCGCTGAAATAATTTGTTGGAGATTTCGTAAACTAGATTGGACCAAGAGAGGAAAGATTAATTAAAAGTCACGTGATATATGTGCCAGAGATATTAACGCTAACGATCCAAGAGAATTGTATGAGTTCCTGCCCACCAGAATACGACACTTTTATCAATATTTTTTAAATATTTTTTTTAATAACATGCAGGTGGACGTGCACACACACACGCATTCATGCACATATTATATGTATGTGTACATTGAGGCAAATTTTGATGCAGCTCTACCAGTTAGGATTAGAGATTATTTTAAACCAGAAACGAGCTAGTAATAGAGTTTTCAGGCTCCGCCGTTAACATAAACAATAAGCAGGTTGTTGCAAGAGCCACAGACGAGGTGGCCGAGGCCGCGCACTAATTTTCTTTCCTATCTGATGGCATGGTGCCTGGCCTGCAGCTCGCACACACTTGCTGCTTATTGCCAGCCCCGGAACTCGAGCTTTTTTGCTCTGAAGAGATTTCCATCAACAAACAAAGCACCAGACATGCAGGCATGCTGTAATCTTATAGTGTGTGATGTGGTGTTAAAAAGTGCTTTTGTTTAAGGATGAAACGGATGTTCTTTCGTTCTGCAGGAAGCAAGCAGGGTGGGTTTTTTTTAAAAATATTCTAAACTTTAAAACAGGTTTAATGCATTGACAGCTTATGTCTGGAGGTAAAATCTTTGAAAGTTGCATGATTTGAGTAAAATTATGCTGCCGTAGGAAGTCGATTTTCTTTAAATATTTATACGGAGTTTTTTTTCATGTGTCGGTGACATTTCACCGATGTAACTCTTGCACCTAGTATTTGAAGCTCTCTTTCTTTGTCTTTCTCATTTTGCCTGCTTCTCTGTCTCTCTCTCACACACACACGGTTTATTTCATGCATGTTTACATACAACTATTTGTCCATTTATGCGTTTGTAGATAAATATAAAAGAATATAGTCTATGCACCAAGGACATTAACCAAGACATGTTCATGCAGCATTTTCTACACACCTTTATACCACATTGCTAGATTAGTAGGTAATAACTCGGGTATTTATAGCGCAGACATGAGATCGTATCCATCCCTTCCAAGGAATACTTCCTTTTTCAATGTTTAAAAGGATGTTTCTAATAGAATGAAACACATGACTTTCAATGACATCGGAAATTGAGAAAATATTCACGGTGTGTGTTTGTGTTTGTTTACAGGTATCTCACCTGGCAGCTGCCTTTCCACCAACTACACCGTGGACTCCACTGTCATCGCCTACGTAGAGAAACTGGACAAGGGAGGCTACCGCTCCAAGTATCGCGAGAATCCCGGGCGATATGCGGACGAGATTCTCGTATTGTGCGACATCACCGCGGAATTGCCGCAAGGTATTGCACGCTCCAGCTGCTTATTTATCATCGTAGCAGGTAGAAGTTAATCAGTAACTGTTGACGATAATTTTGTAAGCGTTTATAATATTTTCTCGATGTTTAAGATAATTGTGATCAAATATTATGACAACTGATGATAAATTTATGTTTTATCCCGTTTTGGTGTGGGTGGTGGGGTGATTATGGAGAACTATTTCTTCAGCAGTTTTGTATGTCATGGTCTCCAATTTCATGCTGACGATTAGGCGTGGACCCGGATGACATGCCGAAAGACGACTGCGAGCTGCTAGAGCTGCTAGTGCAGGACGAGAACGGTGAATCTTGTCTGCCCGTGCAGCCCACGACCAAAGCCCCTCCCACTGGGACAGTCACACCTCCCGAAGTGTTTCCTGAGTCCGACAGCGAAGAGAAGAGCGAACAAGGTTAGTCTGAAGAAGGTCACGTTTTGTTTGATGACAATGTCGACTATGACGCCGACGACGACGACGGAGATGATGAAAATTTTCACATATGAACTCAAAACATTTGTCACACTCTGTTGTTTGTCTATGTTTTGCCAGATGTCCCTTATGACAGGCTGGATGCTGGTGCAGTTGAGGACGAAGATGAAGACGATGATTCCGGAAGTGCTGCCGTGCACATGCGCTACGTCACGCTGCTGATCTCCTTCCTGTGTGCCGTGCTTTTCTTATCCTAATCTGCGCTTACTGTATTTTTTTTTTAATAATTAACCTCTCCATAGCAGAATTAAACTAATAAATCTACAATGAAAATTTTTACATGAGTAACAAATATTCACAGTATGGCATCCCTCTGTGACAAATTTCCAGCAAAATGTAGTGAACTACCATTAACTGACGAAAAATTGAATATGTAAAAAAAAAAGAAAAAAAAAGGAATCCAACAGAAGTGATATTGTTAAGATTTGTTGTACTTTCACGTGCTGGTGGTTATTTACTTTCAGTCACTTATAACACGGTAACTGACTTGAAAACAATCAGTATATTGTCGGAGCACTTTGCTGTACAAAAAAAAACAACATAAGATATATTTTAAAAGTTAATCATTTGAAAAAAGTGAGCCTCGTAAGTGACGGCGACAAATGTTTTTGTTTTGTACCTGTCGCTCTCAAAACATCTAATGCAAACAGGTTCATGATATGTTTAATTTCAGCATTATTTTAGAGTTCTAGCGGATTGGACATAATCAGCACAGGACAAACACTGGCATTGACATATTTGTTCCAAAGGAAACGGGGCTTAGTCTTGACCTTTCTCGTTATGGTATTGTTTCTGGATTAAAATATAAAACATGCTACCAGCGGTCATCACGATACTTGTCATCATTTTTTATTATTATTATTTACCTAGTGTTTCCCATTCTGTAGTTGTGTTTTAACTGTATCTGCCTTTGAGTTATTAGAGGATTAAGGTTTCAAAATGTGAAAATTTCTCCTTACAATTTATCATGTAGTGTTCTGTAGGGATCTTTACCAGTGGCTGTGCTTCACTTGACCGTAGAGTTTAATTTCATCTGTGGTTTTATTTTTTTTTTTTTTTTTAGCTTTTGTGATTTTAAGCTAATTGGAAAATGTATTTATTTGATTTAGAACTTAACTTATTAACATCATCATGTCGTCTGCTTTGTACATTTCACATGTAGATTGAGTTGATAGTCACATTTTGTAACCCCTGATATTTTTAACGTGTCTGTACATTCATGGTTTTACTATTTCTTTCTCATTAATGTCTTAGTCCTAAGAATTTTGTTTTCCTATCATCATATAGAAAAGGAGATAATGTCACTGGGAATCTTATACCGTAATATTCACGATCGCCATCAATCTGCATTCCGTTACTATTTATGTGGAGGCAAGCAACACTGTTCTTTTTTTCCTTCTTTAAAAAAATAATCAGGGGTTTTGTGATGTGTAAGCTTGATTGTGTTGTAAATTTTTACTTTGAATTATGGAGCTTTTGTCGGCTGGAGGTACACACTCTCCCTCAGTTCACCGAGAAGCCCGTCAGACTATAGATTGCTTAGCACACTATGACATGCGAAGCAATGGACTTTTTTTTTTTTTTTTTTTTTGAATTAGTGGGTCTGTTGCTCTTGTCATGGAGTGTCGTTGGGTTGCAGTTTTTTTTTATATTTATTCTTTGAACATCCCTGTTATTTGTAGAATTTACCAAATGTTTGACGATGAAGAGTTTGTGTACCTTTCTGACCCTTGAACTTGCGCAAAGATTTCTGTGTGTGTGACATGCAGGTGTTTGTTTTTTTTTAATTAAGAAATGATTTACATTTTGTTCTTCATCATTGCAGTATTTTGTCAGACGTATTGACGATTCAATTTTACTTCAGTTATTTTTGAACGTGTGTAAGATGTCTGCAAGAATGGCGAACTTAGCCGAACGATTCATACAAATAAATAATTCTGTATTCGTCGTTAACCTTTGTACCAGTCATTTCCGTTTCTTGCTGGGTAACCTCATCCCCTTGATCAGGGCTATGTATAATTATCATTGCGTCTTATTAGTTTAAATCCCCTTACTCGTTGATCTCTCTCTTTTTTTAAATTACTTTTAATTGTTCCAAAGAGGTGATTCTTGTTTGGCGAAGTTGAACACTAGAATGGTCTAGTACAAAAAATTGTGGACGTTGTTGAGTGCAGAGCGGTTTGCAATGGAAGTGAACGAAGTTGTGTAAGAACGTGTAGCAACCTGTGGAAGCATTTTGTAGGTTTAACATAGCGACCGTTGGTCTAGCAGTTTGGAAGTCCTAACATGGTGGATGTAACAGTGTCGCAAACTGTAATCGTACGCTGGGTTTGTGAATTTTTGGGGCTTAGTAACAGCCAGGAGCAAGACCTTGCTTGAATGGCCGTGGCAATTGGTGGGAGATGGTTCATTGTGTCTAAATGGTGACATGGTACTACGGTGCGAGTACACACACACACAAGCAGATGATTCATACTTCCTGATTTCATTATTTATCTTTAATTTGTGCGATGTTTCACATTTTTTTGGTTGTAATCAAGCTACAAGACAGCGTGCCTTTTTGGGGTCGAATAATTATTTTAGGGACTGTCCATAACACTTAAATTTCTTAATTTTGTTAAAGTGTCCCAATTTTTTAAAAAATCGCATAAGAAAGTGGTTCTTCAAAAGTATAATGGTAAATTCAAATTCTCTAGTCCGATAATGCAAGCTGAGGTTTGATTCTGCCACTTAATGCCTTAGAATTAATAACGAATATTAGAAATTGTGTTTTATTGACCTCTAACTTTGTTGAATCGAATGGCATATTTGTTGACATGTAACACTAAAGTCTTTAATGCGAATGTTTCTCAGAGTTTGTTATATCATCTGTTTGAACACATAAAAATGGGAGTAAATTACAGAAATTTTTGGAGAGAAAACTGTGATTCTGTGTTTGACATGTTAGGGCCGATCATTCAACTCTTTAAACACATGGTTGGTGTTAGTTGTTTCCGGTGTTTTTGTCACATTTACTATAGCTATCGAAGTTTTAGCAAAAGTTATGTAAGACGAAAAGCAAACAAAAAAATCCTAACATAAATCATGAGGAAAATGTGCGATCTGAGAAAAAAGTGAATTTTGAAGGCGAACTGGGATGTATTTCCTTTCGCTGTAGAGTTTTTGTTTTTTGATGTATCAGGAATGAATGTTTAGTCCGAGGAGGATGGACGATTTCTGTTATGCTTCAGTAAATTTCACCCTCTAGGTTTGTTTCTCCCGCTTGCCTCGGTTTTTTTTTCTATTGCAATATAATAAATATTGCTGACGAGAAATTCCCGCAGTTTTATTGTGTATTGTGTTTGGTCAATAAAAAAAATGATTTTGATTGAAATTTATCTTTGTCCATTTTTTCTTCATTGGTGAAATTGTGCAATCTGAGAAGAAAGTGTATTTTCAATGCGAATTATTTGTAAGTCTTTTCGCTTTACAGATTTCTTCAATGTTTCATCAACTGTATAGTTTATCTTGAAATGGGTGTCGTTACAAGGAAAGGGGGGAGAAAGAGAGCAAACACTAAGGAGTAAATAAGTCGTATCAGGGAGGTAGCCGAGTTAGTTGATTCTGAACTATCGATGACAAGTGACGACCTCGGCATCTGCCAAACAGCAATACATACAGAGAATATACATGTCTGTGGGTACTCGTCTGCAAGAGGCATAAGGGGACCTAAGATTGAGGTTCGGCAGAGTGTATGCTTCTAGTGGCTGCATGTTGATTTAGAATTTTGCTTAAATACCTCCACATGGACACCGCGAGCAGCACACCTGCAGAGCGAAATGTAAATCGCACGGGGTATATTACATCGTACATTATTCGTGCACAGATAAACAACGCGTGTACAGACCTTCGACAAGGAGCGAACAGTGCAAGGGAAATAAGCGCTTTCCGATTGTGACTAGCTCCTGTTGCCTCCCTTTTATACATCCCGACGAAAAGGGGAGGTAACAGCGAAGAGTACAAATAAAAACGCATTTGGGCAGTAATTAAAGACGAATTGTCAGTGGTGTGTGTGATGTAGGTGCGCACATGAATGGCCTGGATGCAAGATTTACTTGCCCATACTTTACATTTGCTCCTTTTTGTCACTTGCTTTTTTTTTCGATACACCTTGTAACGAACTTCTTTTTTAACTTTTATTTTGTGTCTAGAGCACCTTCCCATGTTCGAATTGCCCACTGGGACAACTAAAGTTGGTCATTGTCATGGTTATTGAACCCACAAAACGACGATAGTTAAAAGGGGTTGAGTTCATTCTTTTGTTATCTGCTTCCAGAAATAATTCAGGAGGACCCACAAACGAGAATAGAAGGCATTTACCTCCGTTATCAGTTTAAGGAAATGTAATACAACAAAACTTGCAATGTTAAAGTGGGCTGACAAACACGGTGATCTCACTTAATGTGTTTTGTGTGTCTGTGATTTTGTACATTATATTTACGTTTATGTCAACGTTCATTCTTAACGCAGTTTATATAAATAAAAACAGCCCTATTCGCGCAGAATGTCGGAAATATATGACTTCCATGGAAAGTATTAGGGATCCATGTCTTTCACCAGGAGACCCATGGACTTTTGGCATTCTGTATTACTTTTGTAGATATTTAAAATTAGTCCCAAAAATGCAAACAACTCTATTGCAGAAGATGATTTATATATGTTTCTGTATGAATCGGAAAGCTACTGTTTCAAACAACTTAACAAACAGACATAAAAAAATACATTCTAAAAAAAATTAAAAACCTAGAAATTTGTTGCAACTGACATGTCAGAAAATCGTTTAAATCTTTCGACTGATAATCCCCGCTAAGCCTAATTTTAAAATCATAGGAAGGATATTATTCCGTAGGAGTATTCAGCAAAAAAAAAAAAGCAACGGGAAAAGGTAGTGTTTTAATTAAATGGCAGTTTAAAGCAATTATACTAAACGAAAACAGAATTCAACTTCACAACAAATATACATTTCGATTTTACAAAAATGCAGTAAAAATGTATTTCTGTGAAATCGAAATACAACTTTCGATAAGACTTACCTTATCCTAAGGAAATTTATTAAAGACCTTTTGGAAATAAAAATGAAAAATATAAACTATGGAATTAATGGTCAGCTTTAAAATAGTTTTCCAAAGTTGGTCATGGGTTTGTCCATATGTTTGTAGTATAAGAAGGGTCTTAAGTGAGCCGTGAAACAACACACACAGAGTAATACAGACACAACTTGAACGTCCACATGACAATCTCCAAGAAACCAGAAAGGACATATGAGCTTCCACATCTTGCAATGAGAGATAGGTTCGAGGACCTTGCCGTACATTACAAAAGCAAGACTCTTCACGTCCTCATCCGGCATAGCTCTTGTGTGCTCAGTTTAGAAAATTCACAAGCAGCAAGGCTCAGGTTAAATGTAGCTTGCTAATAAAAAAATGTTTCAACGACAGGTCAGCACAGACATGGTTCACACAGTGATGAGCCAACATCAAAACCAGAAGAGGTCAAACCCCCAGTTGAGATGAAGATCAAATGCATACATAACTCTCCGTGGAGGTCCATACAGTATACTAGTACAAATACTATTCTGGAAAAAAATTTGATATATATTATCTACTAATATACACATTTGTAAAATTAAAGTATGGTCAGTTATTACTCGTGAGAACTTGATTTCTAGCAAATTTACAAAGCAAACAGAGTGTACATGAGTTGTGGTCTATTTGAAGACAGTGTTGACATAAAGGGGCTCATCTGTATCCATGCTATTATCTGGGTGTCTGAGAAACTCCTTGTAGGGCTGCGGGTGAGTAATGTTCACATAGAGATCTTGCGTGTCGCCTAACACCTCATCAATTCCTTCATTTCTTTGATTATCTGTATCTGTAACGACAAAAGAGAAACCCGTTAAACAAAGGACAAAAGACAAACATGTTAAATAGATCATGATGCAAAATGAACTCTTGATTATGTACCTAGGACACTGATGCAAAAGACCTCAATGCTTATAATAATATGTATCAACGAGGCGATGACTGGTTTCGTTTCGCGACTAAGGTGCGATACATTATGCTGTAGCTTGAAAAGTAAAAAGGTATCACAGCTTGTGGGATCTATATTCATTTAGTGGTTTTTGAATGTTACTGAATTGCTGTGCTATCATATGATATGAGAGATAATGGTTATCTAAGCTACTCTCATCAAACAAGGTTGAAGCTGACCCGCTCTTTCTCTCTCTGTTCCTTTTAGTATATTAAAAAAGCCTGCATTATGATTTATTTATTATAGAAAGGAAAACTCAATCTCAAGAAACAAAAACAGTATAAAAATATTCCAAAGCACGAGCATACCGTGTAGTTGTGCTAAATTGTAGCCAAAGTCTTCTATCTCAGAGCCTGTAGACGATTTCCGCCGACTGAAAGCAAAGAAGCTTTGAGATTATGTTTCTCAAAATGTGAAAGAATTTGATGACAAAGCCATTTTTTTTTCTATGATACAGATACCATATACTGTGTTGTACTTGCGTGTCTACATGTGTGCGCATGCGTAGATTGATCTGTATCTGTGAGAGTTTGTGTATGATAAGAAACGACTTCATTTATCTCAGAGTGTAATTCGAAAAAAATATGTATACGGAAGCACAATCGTACAATCATTATTCAGGCTTTCGCATGATCTACATTCATTCTCACAGTCTCACTGCTGAGATGACGAAAGACAGCCTCAATATTGTTGATCACTGAGTCTGGAGGACACACTGGACCTCCCCAATACTACACTTTAGTCAGGGTCTAATACAGAAATACATTGAACCGTCACAAAGCTCACCCGAAAATAAGAAAAACATCACACCAACACACACACACACACACACACACACACACACACACAGATATACAACCTCTTTTATCACCTTTCATCCATTCTTCTACATTTGATTGCACACAATGCACAAATGGAAGTACAATTACATGAATTAAACAACCACAATCAATGCTCATTAAGTCAACAACTTTGTAGCAGGTGTGAATGACAGGATTTCAGCTGCTCTTGAACTTCCCTGATAAACTGTTGTAAAAACACATGAACGAGGACATCACACTCTCTGTTTAAAATTTATAAAATATCTGAAGAAAACTCTGGGAGACTGAGGAAAGGAAGAGTTGCTGTTGAACTTTCTTCAGGATAGATACGCATGCGGGTTACGTGGAAGACAAATCAAACAAGCAAATTTAGAAAATCCGTAAAGGATTGCCACATGACAGACGAGAGGAACCTATCACATTACACTTACCAGCACATGACGATGACTGCAGCAAGAATGACAATGACGACACCCCCAGCAGCCAAGCCTGCGACTAGAACTGTCATTTTCCACTCGTCGGCTGTTTGCAGACCGACAAAAATTGAATCAACTACATGCGGCAGTTGGTACATTTATCCACGTGTACAAATATTGACATACTGATTTCATGAAGATTTCATGCATTGAGATTAGACTAAAATAATTAAGAAGCAAGTGGTGGTGACACATTACTGTACACTAACTCTAATATTTTGGATATTCTCCCATTTAGTCTTGTGCTAGATAAAGGGACATAACAAAGTCTAAATTGCTGAACCTGATGTCCCTGAAGTTCTTTGAGTACCCTCCTCCCTCCATCGTGATGTTTCCACAGTTTGTGTAAATATTACTTGTTTTTATTTTAATATAAGAACAATGATTCGTACAGCGGCTCAAAAAAAAAAAATTAAAATAAAGTAATCTTACAACAAAATGCGTTCGAAAATCGTAATGCATGCCTCTGCACTTGATATTAGTGTCTCTGTAGCAAATACATTTTATAAAAATGCCTTTTATTAATGTACAATAATACAACAAAATTTTACTTGCTTTGATCGCATCTGGGCCCCTGCCATCCATTATCACAGCCACCAGAACAATTTCCTGTTATAATATCGCAGGTCAAGTTGCTCTTGCATGCTCCACACCTCTTGATGCAGTCTGGTCCATAGTAGCCCTCTAGACAAGCTGCACAAATATTTCACACGAACATATATGCTTTGAAAATAATATGCAGTAAATTCCATCAAAAATTAGCATGAAGCTAACAAAGAATGCTGAAGATGCGAACAATAATTTCGACTACAAATAGGAAACAATATGAAAGGATGTATCGTAATCAAGAAACGGCGTAACAATACAGCCAACACAAACACCATCATCAACCCTTGTGTATAGCATTAAATGAAATAATTTCAACTCAAACCTTTTTTTATTTTCTTTTAAATTATTTTCAGTTCAGGATAGGAGAGAAAATATAAAATATATACAAGTAAATCATCCAGGCTGGTATTTTTTCTGAAAGGGTGATTTACTCAGAAAGCAGATTTGCCTGGTATTAGCTTAATGCCTTTCAGCCGGAATAGCTTATGAGGTGGCCATTGACAGACAGTTACACAAAGTTTCCTACTTTGGTTACATCTGGGATTCCCCCATCCACTGTCACAACCATTGGGACAGTCTCCTGTGATGGCATGGCACGGAGACTTGTTCTTGCATGCCCCACATGGTTTCTGGCAGTCTGGTCCAAAGTAACCACCCAGACAAGCTGCACAATGAAAGCCCCGCTACAGCTGTAAAGTGTTTCATTGACTAAAGTACTGTGGAAAATATTTCAGACTAAAATGCTATGAAAATAACCTGCAGTAAACATACAGTCTGATCCAAAGTAGTTCTTGACGCAGGCTGCACATTTGTCTCATTAAACACCTGCTATCTCTAATAAAACATTCCCTCAACACATTTAACTACCACTGATTTGAGTAAAGTATGTGTTCAGAAAAATGAAATTTGATGTTAACATTTTAATCTTTTGGTAAATATAAAAACCGACGAAGAACAACATATTCATAACATTGTAATTTCACTTCTGGGTTGGTGTTACTATCTGCTTCCTGTGAAGTATGTTTGTTACATTTGTGGAGTTTTAGTTCTCTGGGCTACTGTCTTTTATTAGTTTATCCAAGCTAATGATTCTTCGGGATTAATTAGCAATGCAAAAGTTAGTGTCTATATGGCTGATGAGAGATAATATCAATACGTACCCCACACTTGAACTTCACATAAATTTATGTACGGATCAGTCGTTGGAGCTTCCCGAGTCAGCCTCACTTTTTTCCCCATAACTGGCCGGTCAAATGGAATCGCTATCTTTATCATCTTAAGTGATGGGACAGGGGAGACCCATCGTCCATCCACCGACAAATTTAGGTATGTCAAACGTTCAATTTCTGATAAATGTGAAACACGATTCCTTAAATGTTTTTATATACATAATACAAAGATTATATATATATATACTGAAGGTTTGGACAGAGAGAGAGACAGACAGACAGAGAGACAGACACAGACCGACAGACAGACAGACCGACAGACCGACAGACAGACAGACAGACAGACAGACAGACAGACAGACAGACAGACAAAGGAGTAAGCGCCACAAGTCCTGGGTGCTACATAGTATTTGGTGAACAAGAATTATTTTTCTGTGTACATTCCTTGTATCTACTGACGTGTGTCTCTTCCAATGACGGTGATACCGACAATGGGGAACCACTGCCCCAAGTCCACCTCCCAGAATGGTCTTTCATCGCCACCTGCAGAGTGAACACAGTTTGGACTGTCGGGAAACCGGTTGATGGGTCTGAAGATGGAGTTGCTGTTATCATTCACAGCCAGGCAAGCAGGACCTGATGTTTCATTCCACTTGACACTTTCGTTAAATTTGGAACTGAGGTAGGCCTCTTTACCAAGAGCCACATTTCCTGTAACATTAGGAAAAGGTTCCAATACATAAACAAGAAATATTGTTGATATAGTCCTAAACGTCTCATTCATTCAATCATTTTTTTTTCTTTCTTTCTCATTCTTTTTCTGTGCTGTTCTCAGCGTGCGTCTGAATGTCACGGAGACTGATAATTACGTTTTCTGCAGTGGCCAGCAGGTATGCAGCTGTCTGTGAAATTACATCCACCTGTCTTCTCACACGCACACATCTGACCTGTGAGATAATGGATAAAACGAAACTTCACATGTCATCAACAAAGAGAACTTAATGTTGTTGCTTTGACTTTCTTCTATAGATAATCTTTACATTTCATTGAGACGTGCTCTTTGAACAAATCATCACAGCGATTAAGTCCTTGAAGAACAGAAAGGCACCAGGTCAGGACAATCTGAATGCTGAATTATTCAAGGCAGACCCAGAACTGGCAGCCAATATCCTGCAACCCCTATTTACCGCCATATGGGAAGGGAAGCAAGTCCCAGATGACTGGACCAGAGGAGTGATCGTCAAAATCCCAAAAAGAGAATCCCTTAGCGACTGCAACAACTGGCGAGGAATAACTCTCCTGTCCATCCCGAGCAAGATCATGACAAAGATCATCATCCAACGAATCTCAGAGGCAGTGGACACACAACTTAGAGAAGAACAAGCTGGTTTTCGTAGAAGAAGAGGATGCACCGACCAGATATTCGCACTACGCAACATCATTGAACAGTGCACAGAGTGGCAGAGGCAGCTCTATATTAACTTCGTAGATTTCCAGA
>SRHC01002870.1:0-45593 GCA_004794325.1 Pomacea maculata
CAGAAAAAAACCGTTATGCAGAGAAGACCAGAAGTCGACGGAAAATCCGAAATCGCAGGAGAAACCAAAGACAAATAGTCTTGCACAGCAACGACGAAACGAAAAAAAAAAAAGCACCGAATAAGAAATAGCTGGTTTATGGTAATAATGATCTGATGCTTCTAAGCGACCAAAAACATGTTTGAGAGTAATTAAAATTGATTAAATAATATCTAGACAGACGCTAGAAAAACGATGCTCTCTCTGTGGTATATATGCATGTTTGTATGAGCGAGAAAGTGTGGACACGTGTGTATGTACGTGTGTGCATGCATGCTCGCGCATAGAAGCGACGGTCGGTAGAAGACGTGGAAACAAAAGAATTATTTCTTGCTTATTACATTAAAAAAAAAACTCTTGGCCAAATACCATAAATATTGAAATATATTTATATAATTTTGATGATACGACAGACACGTCAGGGTGACTAGGCATTAAGGAACACACCGCCTGGGTATTTCTTTGTGTATGTCACGGGGTTGTCCAGTTATATATATACACACACACAATTATGAACATCTTGCTACAGTGCAGATTTTCATGCTCATAAGGCTGCCCGACCTGTTATTTTATCAATATCTGATGCTTCAAGAAGTCGTCCTCATCCCTTCATCTCTTTCTCTCTCTATGGGAGTACTGCAAGTTGTTTAGCTGTTCGTGCACCCCACACCTCTCCCCCAGCGTTTTCACGGATGCACGATGTGATGTTAGGGAGTAGCTGTATCCAGACAGGTCATTTATCTCAAATCCAGCCACAAAATGTTCACCGCATACTTTCGAGTTTTCTGTTGGCACACTGTTCTATCTTCTCATTGCGGTAACCGAAATTTTCTTCTTTCGAGATTTTCAGATTTTGTTCATTTGGGAAAGACAGAAAAATGCTCGCATCTCGCCTGCCTGTCTTCTCTTTCTTAACTTTATCTTTGGGTAAATTGATGATACATCAGCTATCTTTTACCCGTTTTATTCGTTTGTATATCTGCGTAAAGTCAGTTCTGAGTGGCTAACAGCCTTTCCGCGAGCTTTCACCGACTACCGGCGAGTGTGTACTACGCATGCGCTAAATAATTGATGAAATGAGCCACCACGTGGACGTCGAGGATGAACGTAACAGATGACAAGTTCTGATGAATTTTTTTTTCTCTTAAAATAACGAATCGCTAGTCACTTTCAAATTAGATATAGATGGTGACTATTTCTTAGGGAAAGTTGCCTTAAACCAAACTTTTTGTGTGCTGAGTGGCTAAGAAAGGAACCGATGTATTATACAATAATATTTGCCCAATATAATACCGAGGATCTGTATAGTAGGTGGAAAAATGTGCGCTCTTCGCTTAACTTAATTATTGTTACATTGTATTCACATCTATGAACTTGTTTCTATCTTCATAACAAGAAAAGGATTTCAGTTTTAGCGGACACTAATAAATTGCAATGTTACATGTACGAAGCATGTGGAGACCGTAGTTCATACTAAAAATATTAAAAAACATTTTATTCGCTTTTTATGTCGCCTTACTTGTGCAAATCACTTTCAGGTGCACCATTACAAATTAAGATTTTACAGATTCTCACGGGAGTGGCATCATGAAAACAAACAATGCCAGATTACTCGTCGCTATTCCTCATCTCACAGCCACCCCAAAGGAATCCATGCACAACCCCGGGTAGAGGCATTAGCTGGGTGGCAGATTACCACAGGGGAAAAAGTGCCGAAAGCTTTGGAGAAATGTGTCTTTCAAAGCGAGCTCAAAGGACCAGGGCCTAAACCTGTGAATTTCTTCAATGCTCACCTCGGGTAGTGTCTAGACTATTTACGGGTGGGTAGAAAGGCTCGCACGCAGTAGGGTTAACAAAAAATCCACCACCTCCAGTCGACGGTTGAATGTGGCTTTGAATTTTGGCGTTTATAGTTGCGACCCATGAAATTCTTTTTCACATTAACCTACACTTCTCTCCGCTGCCCGCCTTTTGAGCTCGCTGGGATACATGGCTCAATGCTACAGGCACGGCCATTGGCAACGTGAAGAGTAGTCTTTCCTGTCGCCACAGTGCGCTCAGATTTCCGGCGGAATTAATGCTCGGGCATGCGCACTGTTTGGTCGCCGCCAGTCGCACCAAGCCCCGAGCCCGGTCTCGCGCACGATGACACGACTATAAAACGTGGGGATGGGGTGAGAGAAAAGAAACAAATTAGACGAACGAGCTTTGGAGAACGTGAAGCGGGATGAAATCCTGTAAAGCTGAGCAGGAAACGAGAACTATGGTGGGCATGCCTGTGATCACAAGACAAAGTGTGCAGAACAGTATAGGAGGCACAGGTACGCTCACAAAACAAAGCACGCACCTCACCCCTCTACCCGTCAAACAACACAGGGTAGTCTGGGGACTGATACCACTGATCGTACAGGAGACAGAGGTTGTTGCTACGGATGAGGGAGGAACTTTGAACCAAAGACCTTGTGTAGAGAGAGTGTATGGTTGGGCAAAGAGTCGAGCAAGAATAACTTGAATTAATTCTTATTTTTAAATGCGAATGTTCAATTCATTATAAACCACTTATTTTGAAATCACGAACAACAAACTCTTCTGCTCACGAAGTACAACATAGCAATTCTCATCTGGAAATGAAAAGAGGTGTTTCTCTGCAATGTTACTAACGCCTCATGAATATATTTTTCAAACATTAACATATGCTAGTGATGTCAGATGCTAGGCTTTAGGTAAGTCACGTGTCCTTTTTCCTAAAAATGTCTAACAAAAAATTCACAACAACAACTGAAATCGTTAAGTGGTAGAGAAGTGTCGAGCGTGGTGAAAACAACAACAGCTGTTCTCTGTCACAGCACAGACCATTAGACAGAGAGGCAAAGAGGTCGTCATGGCGATAGGAGGACAAGCTCATACCTCAGGTAGAAAGTTGAGAGTCTTAGATGAAAGAGGACACAGACGATAAAACAGTCATGAGTATGAAGATAACAGATGGAAATGCAAGAAAACAAAGGGGCACTGCAATCAAATAAAGATGACTGGCAGAAAAGGAGAAATTCCCAATGCTCAGTCCCTCAGGGACATGACTCTCATTTGGTTTGAATTGTGTCTATTATTTTGTCTATATTTAACCTTAACCGTCTTCGTCTGCTCTATCTGTAATCTGTTTCAGTTCTTTTACGAGAGCAGACACGTCCTGTGCAAATCCACAGCCCCTCCTGTTTTGTCTGAGCACTTGATGTAGGACTTGTGTAATGCCTTGCTGATGTCTGAACTTACCTTGCAAGCAATTGCTGCTTTATGAGGACAACAGGAACGTGCCTGGGCTCTCAACCACGTGACTTTAACAAGCTTTCAACGGTAAGCCTTGACTTCGTTTACAGCCGGCATGAACAACTTTAACAGGTCTGGCTTCTGGGCTGTTTGAAGTGATTTGTCCTCTTATGAAGGGGTAAATTCGAAGATAAAAGTTGTAAAATGAAGGCAACACTTTTATTTTGTAGAGCAATGAGGTAAAGTAGAGAGAGAAAGAGATTGCACTTCACTAAGCTTATTACTATTTGAGTTATTATACAACTACATAATCTTAGTGCTTATGAATAAAGCATGCAAGGGTTTTATAAATAAATAATAAATAAAAGTATTAGAACATTAAGTTACATAATTATGTATATAAATAACTTTGTCCTCGTTCTGCGCCTTTGTTTTGTTATCAGGTTGATGGAGGAAAAGGCGATTCCTGTCCGAGCTCTCTGTCTGTGGGTTTTCTTTGGCTACTGCAGTTTCATTTCACATTTTGGGTTGGGCCTTTATCGAGAAAAATATGATGAGCACTTTGTGACCAGAAATATGCATAATTCTTGCATAAATGTATATAAATTATCCAATAGTAAAATTAGTTTCGTTATAGGCAAAGTAACAAATCCTCCCAATATTCCTGATACGGCCTCAATGCAGACAAAAGTCAGAGGAAAGCAAAAACAATTTAAGATCTTCCATTTCATTGCCTTCCACAACAACCTGCATGATTACACAAATACAGTTACAACCCTCATCGCCACCATCAAGACAACAATGAACCTGGAATGGAAGGACAGTCGAATACCTTTCTCTTGACCGTTTCTCATCGCAGTCTTTCTCCTTTTCACGATTTTTATTTCTTTTTAAGGCGATTAAGGAGGGTTCAAAACAGTGAATCGATGTCAAGATATTGCAATCAAAGGGTCCTAGGTAGCTGGCTATGTCATTGCTGTGCGCTGCCCAGAGATGTTGAAGAACTCTCTAGTGCCAGTAATTCTGCCAGAACCCTCCGGCTTAATGAATGGCTGTTAGGCTTAGTGTCAATTCTTTTTTCTCCACGTTTGTCCCCCACACTTCCTCGCCGTCCGTCCGTCCACACGATCGAGTTGTGTCGGCCATCTGATTCTCTCGGCGGCCCGGCAGAGCTCCGGGGAGATGAGGTGGTACATCGTGCCAAAGCCCCTTAGTCTCTGTGCACACTGCCAAGGACATGCGCACTCGATCACTGTGGAGTGGCTTGCGCATGTCCCAGGTAAATCATTGTCGCCACTCCTAGTCAGTGCTTGCTGCTCCAGTTCGTTGGCATTTATCAAGTTAATTGTAACGGTAATGTCGCACTCGCGGCCCTTCTTCTCCAGTAGTTTAGCAATGGTCGAGAGATGTGACTTAAGCTGGATACAATGTACAATGCCGACATTATTCTCGGAATATCCGGAATATCAACAGCGGCTTTACTGGTCATCAAAAGTTATTTAATTTTACAAATCGTATATATATATTGTGTGCGTTTGCGTTTATTAAAAAAAGTAAGGTAAACATTGAACTATTGGTAAATATGTTTAAAAATTATTATTACTTTCCGTGAATGAAAAGAAAGCTTAAGAGCTCAGCAATTGAGATCCAACTTTCACCCTTTATGATGTCTTACACATTTATTGTGAAAAGAAGGGTTTTAGATATTCTGTAAATAAATTTATAACTCAATGCCCACACTCATTGTCTTTAGTGTCTATAGCTAGATGCAACCGTTACCATCAGCATTCGACTAATGTTCGAAATGGACATCTGAGATCGACGAACGCTCTGCAACAATCAAAGTAGAATTTGCACAACTCGAACCACAACAGGCCAGAGGTGAACTCTCAGTACAGTCAAACACACTCACAAACAAACGACCATGATGATATTTGTACTTGGGAGGCATGGGTGGAGGGTAAGTGTCGATGATCGCGGTTTGCAGCCCTTTGTTGCCCTTGGATCTGGTTCTAATGACTCAGATCCTTGAGGGCGGTAAAGCCGTTGGCGGTTATGATCAACTGAGTCATGCGAGGGCAGGGTCAGCAACCTTGTGGTCAAATTCGGGGTGGGCCAGGTAAAAGGTAAAGGTGTTTGCTTGACATTGACGACGAATGTTTCTCGTTAGGAAAGACACTAGGTAATAACACTGCCACCGAGGATGTTTGTGATGCTGACTGCCTTCCCCTTACACTCCCAGCCTCCTCCCTGTGGTTGCTGCATCTCAGGTTGACTAAGACCGGCTTTTACGATTGTCAAACTAACCAAGTTTGGATTCTGTCTGCACAGTTCGTCAGCGATAACTCTTCACAACGAGGTCTGTGATGGATAATTAACGATTTCCCAGGAAAAGCTGTGGAGCATGGTCCACAACAAAGTTCCTGTACACGTCAGCATTTGTGAAGCACCAAGATTTGACTAGACATTCTTTGTTGTGACTAATGGAAGCTTGGCCGGGGTCCATTTTGCTGTTTACACATGAAGACTGTCTGCAAGCAACTTTTCAAAAGTTCTCTTTTCTTTGTGTGAAGCAAATGGCTGGGAGGATTGCGATTAGAACACCGCTATGGTGATGGGAGGAACATTTAATGGGATGAATACCTCAGCTGTTCACCAGAATACCTACACATCGACACTGTCACTGTTGGCATATTCATATTCCCTACATCAGACTCTTTCAGCATTTTCTTGTCATCAGCTCCAAAACTACCCCTAGATCATCTACTAAGTGACAGAGAAACTTTAGAAAATTTATTCGATTGTCCTGACGTCTATAGCCAGAGGCATAGTCAAACCTCGTTAATAAGTATTAGGTCCAATGTAAGAAAGGGTTTTTCCCATGCATCCTCTGGACTTTCGTCAAAATCTTTGGAAAGTGAAGACTATTTACAACAAAGCAATGTAAAGTAGGCGGCACGGGACCTGCTAGGATACAAACGATCATTTGATAAGGCTGGCGGTGTTACCCAAGACAGAAAGCTGTGGCTGACAAAGAGAATCTAATTAACACTTGGTTCCGGTAATGGCAGGTGATTACAATCCTCGCCTGGTCAGGCACAAAGCTAAAGGACTACCCCGCCCCTCTCCCACAAGTATCCCGTTCCCCCTTCAGTCCCTAGTTACCACCCGTAAAAAGCCCAGGAGAGTGTGTATGGCGTTACACCCGTGCTACAACTCAGTCACTTGAAATCTCGCAGGAGATTTAACATTAGCGAGAGAGAGGTCAGGCTACTAATACCCCGACTTTGTTTATAGACTGCGTTTTCTCTTCTTCTTTTTCTCATCCGCCACGCCCGCCCTCCCTCACCGTCTCCCTCTCACGTCTTAACGGTTTATCACGGGGTCTCCGGTGCACTCGATCCACCGGCTACAGGCTCCAGTTGCACCCGGTGGTCCTGTGAACCGCACGAGACAATGAGTAAGTTGATGTAAGATCTGTTTATTTCAATTACAGACGTCAGACGGCGTGAGCATTAGCAGGACTGACGGCGGCCAACATGCTGATGCTTGTGTACCTACAGTCTTGAGGTCGGGGTGGGAATTCTGGGAATTTACGGTGGAATGCGCACGTTGACAGATTAAAAAATTCCACTCAACGGGTCTCAGTCAAGAGGCCAGCCTCGGGACAAAAAAGTGAAGAAACTGTAGTTTTGAGAAGACGGTGTGTCTGGGTTTTGAACCTGATGAGGCTGACGCTTTACACACAGGGAAAGAGAGAAAGAAAGGTACACACAGAGAGGAGTGATAAAAAAAAATCTTGTTTACAAATACATTCACCTCTTACACAACTTAACTCTCTCTCTCTCTCACATACACAGGACTTATAAAAGTGGAAAGCTGTCATTTAAAAATATTTTAATATTTTTCTGTAATTACCAAACTCACGATTACTTTCATTCGTTGCTCTGCCACGTCGCTCATTCAGTTTGTTTGATAGCTCGCAGGAAGTCATGATTAAACAGCCGTGATGACGTCATTGGTTTGTTTACTTGTATTTATAACGACTGAAGAAAAGTCTACATTCCTCTGTACTTGTGGTAATTTCAGACTTTGAGACTCGGCCTGGCTATGACCCATGTGTGGCTTGTCATCTGTGCACAAGACCCGAGGTAATTTCCTTTGGACCTGAGGTTGAGAGTTCTACTCGATTTCTCCTTGTCAGTTAAATCATTCGCTGGGTGCGAGAACTACTGGCAGCCTTCCTCCTCCTCCTCCTTCTCCTCCTCACCTCCTCCCGACCTCAGTCTCGCCGGCGTAAAACCGTTGTCGGTTAAACCGTAACTTGATCAAAGGGCGAGGTTTCCAGACGACAAAGCGAACTCTTTGAAGTCGCTGCTTGATTTGCACATGGACCGAGACAAGCAGTACACGGTCTTCGTCGTACAACTCTCGGCAATGGCGGCGCCCTGCCCCGAGCAACCGTCGACATCGATTGGGTACAAACTCAACAAGCATGCGACTACATGTTTGGACTTCACCCTTTTATATTTATGTTGTATTTAGACTTTGTGATAGGCACTGTCAAAAAAGTATTGTGATTTAATTGATAAATAAATGATGATGACGACAACGAAGATGATGGAGATGATGATAACAATTATAAATAAATTTAAAAGAAAGTAAAATAAATATTTATTTTTTGAGCGTTTGATCAAGGAATGAAAGAAGACAAAAAGAAGAGTAGGACAGTTCTTGGTGTTATTGACCCACTCGTTCATTCCCATGTTATCAATCAGCCTTTCTTGCTTTAAATGTTTTGCGTCCCCACTACCGTTTGTTTTGGGTTGTTTAGCAAAACTAACAGTTATTTTTTAAAAATAAGAAGAAGAAAATCCAACGACTAAATGATGTGATGACAAACGTATGGAAGACTGAAGTTAAGAAAGTGAGTAGACGAACACTAGTCTCCCAAGGTGTGCGCCGTCATCCTCAGGTACCCCGCAGCCCACTTATCACCTGCTAGCATCGGTGGGTATCAGACTAGGCGTGACCTGTCACCCGGAACCTGATGTACTGGGTGCGGATCAGGGTGGGGAAGAGTCGGGACTGATCTAGTTCCCACTCCCAGAACAGAGGGGTTATCTCTCCACTGTCAGGTCGCGGGTGTCAGCATGTAGAAAGCTAGAAACTCGTTTGTGTCTGGACACGAGAAGATTTTCTCCTGTTTCTAACGGAATCGAGATCACTTCTTATCAACTAACCGTTAGCTCTAGTCGTGTACCCGTCATCTCGCAGGATCTCGAGAACATCATCATCTCAACTAAACTCGGAGTGCGACTAAGAACATCGTATAACCACTCCGAGCGCTCGGCTCCTAATTATACTCGTTAAGGTCGAGGGTACACTTAAAATGTAGACCGAAAGGATGTCAGTGCCCTACCTCCTCCCTACATTAACTGTAAATGGCACAACAGCCCGTGATAAAAGGGAACCAACCTCTATTGTTAGTGTAGTTCGACCTTCAAAGAGTCTCGATTGTGTGGCGAAAATAGCATCCGTAGTTTAAACTTTGATGTAGCTGGAGGTATGGAGGTTTCAGAGGACGCCAGACATCCTTTGAAAAGGTAGCCATGAAAGTGACAGCGGCAGCTGATCAATTAAGTACGGAGATCAGATATGGCACGAAGCACCGAAGCATCACTAGAGAGAGAAAGGTGTCAAAGTAGAGTGAAAGAAAGAAAGATGGGAGGAGAAAAAAAAACACAAAAAGCAGCCAAACAAACAAAAAACAGATACAGATATGATCCCAGATTAATGACTGGCGTCATGTGGCTTCAGTTTAATTTCTGCTTCACTGTAACGAAAACAGTGATCATTAAAATATCACTAAAGGACTTGAGAAAGCTAGAGAGAGAGAGGAGGGAGAGAGAAGGAAGGAGATATAACGTGATCAAGAGAGGGGAAGGGAAAGGGAGCTCTCAAATCACATAAACAAGATGTGTGGAATATTTATTGCTCCCTGACCAGGTCGGCTTTAGCTGTAAATGACCCGGTGTCCAGAGACTAGTAAACTACCCGCTCGCCACCCCTTCTCCTCCCTGGCGGACAGATCGCTGGCTTCCTGTGATGAAGATGTCTCCCACACCCCACCCCTTACCTGACACGGCTATCGGGGCCTCAGTTCAACACCTGCAATCTGACCCCCGCTCTCTATGGTAGCTTTTAATGAGGCGGGTAACGCCCACATCCTCCCACATCCTCCCGCACCGTCCGTCCGGACACCCAGCGTGCCACGCCGTGCGATGTCCACCTCACCCTCGCACCATCTGCCGCCATGATGGTCACGTGGGCGCGTTGTCCATCTTCTTGTCTTATTCCTCAAATATGAGTCGGTCGGACAATTGGAAGAAAGTCTGCGAAGCACGAAATCATTCATGAGTTTATTCCTTGTTACTATGTATTAACCTTTAACAACTCGCGATTTTTGTGATGAACTGAAACTGTGAATGAAGGACATGGTGGGTGGAAGAACATCCATCGACTGTTCCACTGAAAGCTGTTCTGTTTAATTTCCAAGACACGAAGACTTCGCACAACTGATTTTATGTCTATGCTGAAAGGAATCATTTGACATTCATTACAGTTAATGAAGGAAAGAAATTGGAAACAACAGCGAGAAACAAAACGTCCATCAAGCCGATGATTACAACAGCAATCTTGCTCACAAAAGCGAAACGAGCTCACTGGAGAGCAAACACACAAAGCCAACATGGATGACTTTTTTTTTTCTCCCCCTTCTTTCTATCGTTTCTGTATTAACCATCCGCATATCTTTGATGTACGACACTTTGTTACACGAAAGACCAGCAAGGCACGCGTTCAGCCCCAAAAGTCGCCTCTCCTCTCGCTGTAACAGTTTGAAAACCCGATTTCAATCAGGGTCTTCCGTACGGGTATACAAGGGAGGTCAGTGGAGATGGAATATTAGCTCGGGATGCTCCGTGAGACGCCATTGTCCTGTCCGGGGCTTGTCCGCCGGTCTGTCGTACGGCTCGCCTCGTTCCGCTTTGTTCCGCCCTCGCTTGAAATCACGACCTGACGCCGATAAAGGTCGGCCTTTGACCTTTGCGTGCTGATGTAGATGCGAAGAAGCACGTCTTGACATTCGATAGTTCTGTCAAACCGTTTGACAACTTTTGAGAAGGATTTTTATTTTGCTTTAGCAAAAATCGTCTGAGATGATTTCACGATCCACCTATCAACCTCTTCTTCTTTTCTTCATCTTTCATACTTCCTTTTTTTTCTTCTCTTCTTTTTGAAGATCTAAGAAAGAGAAGGTGGAGGAGAAGAACTCATTGACAGTTTGCTCCTTTAGAAGCCTTGCTTCTCTGTTGACACGAAACAACAGCAGTTTCCTTTTTCCTTTCGTGGATTTTTATATATAATGTTTTTAAAGACATCAGAAAAGATAATCTTCGACGATGTCAACTTGATGGAATAGCTGTCAGATTTTCATCTTGATCCAGACGGAGGCTGGCAATGCAGGGGAGTAAGAATAGTTACAGCCGTTAATCAGGATGTCTGGGCCAGGTGGCTCCAAACGGGTGTGACATGTTTACTTGATACGAAACGCACATGTACCTTCGTTTTGCCCTCGGCTCTAGCAGACGATCAGATTAACCTGTGACTGGTGACGAGCGGGTCAGGAACTCTCGTCGCCATCTTCGTCCGTCCTGGACTCTGACCGGATGGCAACAGTTCCGGCTGTTTGAAATATTGCTGGTGAGAAAAAATGAGTTTCTTTCGGGTGCGAAGTCCTTGGCCGTATATCCGAGAACAAACACCAGGTCTTGAAGACTAACGTGCAGACTTTGTACTGTTCTACCCGCACACCCAAAGAATGAGAAAGATTAACCGTTATCGCAGACTTCATGAGTATATTGAGACTATTACTTTTGTTAAAGTTTTATTAAATTTGGCTGGAGTAAACTGAAGGTGACAGTTTATTTTTAAAAAAAAATCCCAGCACCACGCAGACGAGGCTGCCAGTCCGTTGGTCTGATATGTTTGTCTGTTGTTGCTGAGGTTGCTGGTGCTCTGCCTCTCCTCCTCTTGTTCTTCCTTCCCTCCATGTTTACAGTGCCGGAGCTGCCAGCGTCAAGCTGTGAAAAGAGAAGATGCGATATATCATGTCGAAATGCATGTGCTTTGACTGGTCGGCATGGCAATGTGCTCAGTTGACCTCAACACTTTTTCGTCCCATGAGCTCTTTTTTTCTCTCACTCACGCAGGCATACACACTTTAGATACAGATTTGCATACACATAAATAGCTTTATAGAGTTGCACACCCTCGCCCACACACCTATCAGACATTATAATCACCACACCTACCTATTTTTGCCTTTCATCTCACCTCAATATACACACATGTACATTCACCTCATACACAGCAACAACCACCCATCGAATGGCCACAAACAGTTAATAACATCGTTAAACGACGTTTTCCATCATTGTTACTGCTATTGTACAGTAATATATCTTTGCACCATTCATCTTTTAAATAAATGTGTTCATCCTCTACCTGAAGGGAACAATGATGAGATTGTGAGAAACTGTTCCTATGACTGTTTATTTTTCATATTTCCACTGAAAAAGCGCATCTCCTGTTTGTCTTCATACTATAAATACTTTCACCTCGACTTTCTTCCCTCCACTCCTGTCCGTTACTCGACATGAAGAAAATTAATTGAGTCGTTTTGTTCAGAAGATGCTGTGAACCCGGCTATGGTTTCTGGGTGTAAGTTTGTGAAGGGATGCAGGTGATGTCGGTAGTTTGGAATAAAGTTGAATTACACGATTACTGACACCGTTAAGACGTTACACTTTGTGTGTATGACTAGTTATGACGGTTCTCACCCACGTGACTACGTAATGTACCGACATGTTTGTTTGCCATCCCGTCATGCCTTGTTTTAATTTGTTGCTGTCACGACACTCAACCGAAATAGTTCCGGACATGCTGGCAGTGGTCCAACCCAGACCTCACTCCGTCACTGTCGTGGTGTGAGTGGTGTGTGTGGATGGGGTGGGCGATGGGGTGGGGTGCGAGTAAAGAGAGAGCCGTCAACATTATTGTAAACAACAGAACGGAGAGAAGATACACATCACATCCCTCACGTCTTTATTTTATTTATTTAGGAAAAAGCAAAACAATAGTTTGTCATTCTCACAGAGTGTCGAGACATGATGCCCAGGCATGATAGTCTTGTCTATAACTGAAATATAAACAGGACGTTATGACATGAATTATGAGTTATCTGCCCACTAATTATTTAGTCTTACGCTATCCAGGGCATGATTAATAGAAATACAGGAAAGAGGAATACTTTCATTCATAATGACATGCCGGTTTTACAGAACTGATAACTTTGGAATCGACATAAGTGCAAAGTAAGACTGGGACCATCACAGCCGTTGAACCACTCATTACGGGAACTGAGGAAGGGGATGAGGTGTGGAGGGGGAGAGAAGTCGTCAGGGTGGAAGAATGGGGGTGGGTAGGGAGGAAGGCCCGGGTGGAGGACAAGTGAAAAGCAATTCAGCAGTGTTAGTAAATCACAGAAATTGTTTGGACACGGCGAGCGTCATTGCGAGGCATTAACTGACGCTGACGTTTGTTGTGATGTCATCTTATCTCCCCTTGACGCAAGAGTTGTTGATGCTGTCGTCAGTGGTCACCCTTGAGGGTAGGCTCTGGTGGACTGGCGCACGATGTAAATAACAAAGGACGGGATAACGATGGCGAGAATAGCCTCGCTATAGCCAGAGGTCTGGTGGTCTGTGTGGGAGGTAATCGCATTGCAAGGTAAGCAGGTTCGCGAGCTCGCTGCACCATGGGTAACGCGCATGCTCAGTGCCACCAGGCCATGTTTTTAATTATTTTTACTGTCAGAACTGTCTATCCGAAGCGACACCGTGCAAAGCTGTATCGCAAATGCTCGCTGATTGTCACCTAGCCCTGGGAAACAAGAAGATAAACAACAAAAATAAAGTTGCAGCTTACATCGTGCGTCAGGCGCGGCATCCGCCCACGCAGCTGCTACACGCGATGTTCGGAAAACAAGAGAATGAAGGAAGGTACAGGAGATGAAGAGATCGAAGGAAAAGATAAA
This sequence comes from Pomacea maculata, assembly GCA_004794325.1. Classification (NCBI taxonomy): domain Eukaryota; kingdom Metazoa; phylum Mollusca; class Gastropoda; order Architaenioglossa; family Ampullariidae; genus Pomacea; species Pomacea maculata. The sequence continues at coordinate 13,463 of SRHC01002870.1, forward strand.
AGAGAGGGATAGAGAGTGAACGAGAAAGAAAAGAGACAGACAAAATGTTATGGTAACTGCTGCTTTACGTCCATAACCCTCCGTTACTTTCATCAGAACACCGAGTTGTAATTAGAGTAAATTAATGAAAATTTAATTTATGTGAGTTACTACAATTCTTTGTTTATCTTATTATACATATTCTTTTATGTTTGCATAACTTCTTTCTTTGGTTATTTATTTATTGTTTGTACTTTGTTACAAACTGGTGGTGGTCTTTTGTATCACTGACACCTGAACAGATGATGCCTAGTGTAAGTTTGTCATTTCATCTTGTAATACTTTTTAGTCAAATGTAACCTGTTGCCACACATAGTAAAGCATGTTTTAACTGCCGCAGGTCCCGTGCACTCATCTCCCATTGACACAATCCACCTACTTTGCTATAATCTCCTGTCCACTGTCAGCACTCTTGTCACGACAGCTGTCACAAAACTCGGCTTGACGGACTTACCTCCACCACCGATGACAGTCTTTTGTCAACGGACAAGCGGTACCTACGTCATTGCCATGTCCAAACCTTCTGCCCCCAAATCCGACAGATTAGGGTTAGCTAATCCGGACGTCACAGACACCCACTACCACCCATGTGTTCCCATCCTCTAATCTCTATCTCTCCCCTCCTTGTTTGTTTGTTTTTCTCTTTTCTATGTCTTTCTTTCTTAGCAACAGCAGCACTTGCAGCAACAGTAGGTCCTCAATTAGAATCGGTGTAACATTTAAAGCAGTCTGTTGGTTGCAGGTGAATTCTCTCCCATGACCGTGCACCATTCTCTGGCTGTAACTCTGACAACAAATAAATATCCATACCAGAAGGTGGTATGATACCATTGAACATACAGCTACAAAACTCAAACTGATATCTATCGGAAAAAAAGACTTGGAGACAGAGTTGGTAGCAGCAGGGGCAGACTGTCTACAGGTGGATGTTTGCGGGAGGAGGCGCGTGGGCGGAACACCCAGGTCTATACGGGCACCAACAGCCTGGCCACCCGAACATTGTGCGAGTGACGTACCCATGGGTACGTGGCATTTACGTGCTAGAACGTTCTCTGGTAGTCTGATAGTCGGATCCCAGGTGGCACGCGTACAGTGAGAGAATGTGCCCTATATGATGGCCTGGAGTACTGTAAGCACCACCGCATAAACACACGCACACCTACAGGCAGGCAGGTAGACGTCATCTCTCTTGAAGAACAGCCTCCATATGCCCGTTGTCTTAACCTGGGTCTGGATAAGATCTTACCTGCCTGTACCTGCGACACTCATTGCAAGGTTTATGCTCGCCGACAATGATGTATTACAGGTGCAAACAAAATAAACCCACCTGTTTCTGTAGGTGAGTAGCTCAGGTAACCTGATGGCAATGAGTGTGTAGATGAAGATTAAGATCCTGCGGTAGTTCTAGACAAGATAGTTATTATACTATTTCAAAAAAAAAAAGAAAAAAAAAAAGCTTTGTAGTACATGACTCGTTTTAGTAGTTGGAAAAAAATCGTCTGCCAGCCTCCAGTAATACAAGTTGGTGGTCTGATGAAGGGTAGCAGCCGTGAACTCACACAATCGTGTCCAGTCATTATTTGTATGCATATATACACACAAATACATGACCATGTAATGAATTGTCTGTAATAATGGCATAAAATCTGATCTTTACTTTTAGTTCGCCCTACAAATATGATGTCTATCAGTCGATGTCATGCAACGTCCGCGAGGAACGGAAAAGTCTGCTAACCCGATGGAAGACTCTGTCCTCAACACAAGTGCCCAATGGCGAACTGGATGTCGGGAAGAGTCTCCAGTAATTAGTGAGCCTGGGTATTGTGTCCTTCCCGCGCTCAGCCCCATTATACCAGGGCTACTTCGTGTCGAGTTCCCAGCTTAGGGCTCTGGGAGGCAATATATCATGTGCTGCTGTCACTGAAAGACTGCCACTCTCCTCTCCGAGTAAATAGCAACGCCGGGTTTTCAATAGACCTGGGCGCTTGAAAAAGGCTACATGACTCGCTCTACACTCGCCACTTATGCCCAGCTTCTCCCATCGCATTCTCACCCACTCCCCCTCCCACTTTCTTCATCGTTGTTTCTTCTGTTCTTCTCCTCCCCACCTTCTTGTGGGTAGCGTCTCCCTTCTTTAGTCGATGAGAAGGTCCATGTTCTTCAGTGTGTAGCCTAGCGTCTATTCTCATTATGATTTACCAAACTGATGACACCTTAAGAAGAAGAAAAGCAAAGAGTATTTTTCAATATCTCGTTTGTTTTCACTGCTATGTGTATTTCTAGATGGACATAATATTCGCAAAAATTAGTCCAGAAAAGCAAAAAAGTAACCCCTCTCATTATTTGCTCAATTTAAACTTTTTGGATGTTTGTTTTCACTTCTTTTGTTGTTTTATTTTTATTTGCTGAGGGCTAGCGGCTCCTACCATTGCCCCCTGACCTTTCTCTCTGCTTTTACAAATTAATTTGAACTCCGTGAAATAATTATAACTCTTCCTGGGATGGTGAGACAAAACACCTCCTAACGCCACACCCACACCCCAAGAACAAAACAAAATCTTGTCAGACTGGGCTTGTTACATATTTTTCCTAGTTTTCTTACGTGTGTGGGTAAAAACAAAACCTATTGAGTTTGATGCAGGTCAGTGAGATACATATCTGTCCTTAAAACATAGTACATAATGTTTTTTTGGGGGGTTGCGTACGCGATGTAAATAGTTACATGAATTTGTTATCATAGAGTAAAAAAATGGGGTTTGATGTGTATTCTTTATTCGTGCCACGAAAAAAAAAAAATAAAAATTGAGCAGCATGATGTATAACCGACTGCTTACTCAACCTGAACAGTTTCAGAAGTAAAGGTAAACTTTAAACTTCTTTTCCCCAGGTTCGAAATCTTCGGAATTTTCCATCTTCCGAGCCCCACACACTCATGGCAGATGATGTCCCCTTGATGATTATCGCAGACGTGAGGCAGGCACATCCCTTGACGCTCCAGAAGAGAACTATAGTCACCATGCCGCCACCAAGTGTGGGGTCACCCACGTGACGTTTTGACCCGCCTGGCAATGGGTGACGTCTGCCACACGTCATGTGTGGGCCGCCGGAAGGTCGCAGCTGGGCCAGTTTCCGTTCAAAGCTAATTCTCCACCCGCTTATTGATACCCGGCCGTCTTCTCCGTTATTGTGCCGCTCTCGTCGCCGCCTGAATGGAAGGTGGGTGCCGAGGAACACCCAGAAACTGTTTAGCTAAACACTGCGACACAAAACTGCTTTTGTCACTGCCTGCTGACGCGTTTCCTCCCAACTGTAGGCGTTCTGCAGGAGAAAGGACGAGGTTTTTCACAACACACAGCCACCAAGTTTATTTATTTGTTTGGGGGTTTTCTTTTTCCCCCTTTTCCATTGCCATCCTTCTTTTGTGCAAGTGATAGGTTGGTCTTCCGATGACAGCTCAATGTGTCGAAACCGTTCGGAGTTTCAGGGCCTCGACACTCCCTCCGTGAGGTCAAAGATGAAGGGGCTGGAGGGAGAGACGATGCGAATGTTCCTGCATAGTCATTTGCAGTGTGTGCGTGTGTGTGTGTGTGTCTTTGTTGGAATCTGTTTCTTCAGAACTTCACCGTCACTCAGGATACCACCCTTCGACTCACGTTTTAATATAACACGGTTGTGACAGGTCGCTGTACCTTTGCATGTCGTTGTGGTCGAACTCCACACCTATCTTTATTCTTTGTGGGGGAAGGGGGACATGGTTTCTTTGTGCAAGAGAGGGGACCTCCCTGAATGTCTTACCAAGGGCTAGCTCCACAACGAACTTTCCATTTCCTTTCGCCAAGAATAACACATTCTTCGACTCAGACACAAACTTCAGGAGCATGGACTCCTACTCGGCAAGTCGCGAAATAAGTGTTTGAGTTGATGAGAAAGTGTTTCCTCCTCACAATTATTTTCAATTGTAGGAGAAAGGACCCAAAAAAAGGGTGATGAAATTGTTGTAGCCTACAGCTAGGCAGGTGTCAGCTCGAAAGAAATAAGGCAAGGTTTGAACCCATGACCGTACCAACTATTCTGTTATGGAGTGGACTAACCTCCTTTCCCCCTTTCCCGACAATCGGTTGGTTGATTGATTTAGTAGAAAAGTGCTTCCACTATAAAGTGATTTAGCAATAGAGGGAGGAGAAAGTAAACCGGAGTAACCAAAGAAAATCCCCGAAGCCCAATCTTGCGAACAGGCGTCACATACAGAGACTGTCCCGAGACGAGATCTGAACCCACAGCCTCGCACTGAATTGGTGACAAGCGAGTGTTTTGACCACCGGGCGCCCAAAAGTCGCTCCTCTCACCTCTTTTATTCTACTAATGGCATTAGTCGGTCCATTCACACCAACAAATGACGGTCAGCAGACAGACCACGGTAACCATTCAATCCACCAAGAAACAGACGCTGCCTAATCAGGCGAGGGAAGCGACCCTACTGGTGACCCCACAAGTGACTGGAGCAGTGGTGTGGGTGCGTAACAATGGTGTTAAATACTCCACTATCTGCTCTAAGATACAACACTTCAAAAGTTTCGCCCAACTGGTCGAGGGTCTAACGTGTTCATGAAGCGTGACCGCAGCTGCCTTACTCCCGCCGTCTGCCTCTCAAGGCTTCTGGTCGAGAATAATACTATGTACAATATTATGGTCTTTCAACATGATAGTCAGCTTGTCCTAATTTGTAGTGTGATGCATCTCTGTACATCTCTCTTGCTGATTTTTGAATCATATTATGTTTTAAACTTGTAAGCAGGTACATGCAGAAACAAATGCAAAAAACAAACAAACAAACAAAAACCAAAAACCAAAACAACAACAAAAAACTCTTTCTAAAAACAATTTAAAGGAAAATTGCATGAGAACGTAAGCCAGAAGTTCAAATAAGGTTTCTGCAAGTGCTGTCGACTTATTCTCAATATCTTTCACCCAAACACACGCCCAGTGATGTTTGTCTCAAAGAACGGCGCGAACGAGCAGGAGATAATAAGCAAGTAAACAAGACTTGGTGCTTAGAACATAGCAATTAATCATGACAGAAAGTAGTTATGAAGGACTCCGATTTTCCCCGCTCGCTCACGTAGAGCTCTCAAGTCTAAACGCGATTTCAAAGATGTGGAAAATAACGCATTAACCACTGAGGCACAAAGACAAGCATTTACGTGTCAAACAGAATAAAAAGCACGAAACTGCCACCGCTCAGCACCACCAACACTCCTGCGGCGAGCGCAGACGACGCCATTGTTGCAGGTGTCCGTTATGACGGCCGTCTCCTCCTCCCCCGTGGCGGGGCTGAACGGCCGGGAGGCGACCCCCTCCAGCACCGCGCTTTGACGGTCGCAGGCTCTGCCAGGCACACGTAGTTAGCTGTCGGGCCTGGGGGAGTCTTTGTGATGCTGTCAGGCAGGCGCTGAAGCCTGAAGTGGAAGCGAAACTCTGGCCGCATTGATTGTAGAGTGGGGGCCCGCCGAGACTGTGGAGTGGGGCTCGCCGGGACTGTGGAGTGGGGCCCGCCGGGACTGTGGAGTAGGGCCCGTGGGGCCCACCGGGACAGTGGAGTGAGGGGTCGAGACCTGGACCGGGGCCCCGATAAAAGGGTCTATCTATCAATAGTCATGCACTCGCTGCCCTGCTGAGGGTTGGGGTGGGGACAGGCAGGTCTACTGTCGTCCTTCTTTTCATCGTTCACCCTCACTGTCTCTCATCCTGCTCTGTGTGCAGGTAACTTTCGCAGATAATAGTTACAAGGTATTCCGGTGTTCTTACTATCTTAGACGAAATCCCACCCAGCCACACGCGCCATGTCATCTACTAACCCTTGCAACACACACACACACCTGTAATTAGATATAGCAATTCATGTTGCCTCTACTTTCAGAGTATTTTCTCGCAATAATACAAAACTGAATTTTACACGAGGAGAGAGTACACAATCTTGAAAAAGTCGAGGCTAAAGATTATTTCTCTCTCTCTCTCACACACTTAAAGTTTCCAAACAAAATGAAAAGACACACTATGAGACCTCTTACAACTCATTACATCAGGACACACTATGAGACCTGCTACACTCATTACACCAGGACACACTCATACAGGGCACACTATGAGACCTGTTACAACTCATTACACTAGGTGACTAAGACATACTCATACAGGACACACTAGGAGACCTGCTACACCTTATCAAAGATAGTAAATACTATAAGATGGGTCATACGAGATTTTCCGAGATGACAGCTTTGTACTGTGTACTTAAATGCTCACTTAAATGTTTTGCTAAACGTTGCAATATGTGCATTTGAGTCTAATATTTTCATAAGCTGGCCATTTTTCCTGTATTTCAAAGTATCAAAATATTGCTCATGTAATTTTATTGTCTTAACTTTCACTTCTTTGTACCTTTCATGTCACCTCTTTTTTTTAAAACTGACTGTTATCATATTGTATTTAATTTTTATTATTTTTAAGCCCAGAAGATCCAGTAGCAGCTATCAAGATCAACACATTTAAAATGTGAGCTTGATGCAGACCTTGTCATTGAATACATTGGTGCACTACTTTTATATAATATCATGACCATTAATTTATCTGACTGCATTTTCCTAATTCTGATGTGTATGTGTGTGTGAAAGAGAGAAAGCTGGCAAGGATACTCTTGTTCACATGTCATATTGATTGCCTACAGGTAGGAAGGACAAAAACAAACAAAAAAAACAGTAAAAAAAACAAACAAACAAACAAATCCCCCCCCCAAATGATCAAGTGCAAGAAGATTTCAAAATAAAAATTTCAAACAATAATAATACAGAGATAAAGATGAGTGTAAACATTCTCTTAAGGCCTACTGATGTAGGCCTATTTGATTTTGCTTTCTAGTATTTATCAAGAAAACAATTATGTACCAAAAAAAAAAAAAAAACCTTCAAGGATAATACACTGATAGTACACACTTAAAAAAAAAATTATCATGATGGCATGCACTTTACGGGACTGCAAAAATACTACACGACGATAAATAAAATTTCTACATCGCATGTATGTAACTATCTCCCCTGAATCTATGCTTCATGGAGACCGGTAGGGTCCTTACAGGTGGAACAAACATTAACTGTTTAGCTACTCTTTCAGCTGTGAGATCAGCAGCAATCTGTGGAGCCTTTATGCTACATATACTGTATATATAATTAAAAAGGTTCAATCACATGGACGTGTCGATAACCGGCGCGAAGTCCCTTCGCAGCTGACGGAGTTCTCTCCCTGGACATCTGACTTTAAAGTTCTGTATGCATGAAAATTGTAGCTAGACGATGATTGTAACGAACACACACACAACGAATGTAAGTGGTACATTTTACTGGTAACATCTACATTTCACTATGCATTCTTACTTTTGCTACAGATGTCTAAATGATATCAAGGCACTGGCTTTCTTTCTTTTTAAAAGTACGGCTTTCATGTTCTTTTGTTCACTTATGGGCGAGGCGTTGATGCATTTTATATTTGGAAGAAGAAATTTGTGATAGACCATTCAGGTTTCTCACTGAAGGCTCCAAGTAAAGATGTCTGGTTAGCCGTTTTGAAAAATAAGAATCTTTTTAGGAAATCCTGCTTGCGTCCCTCTAAACACAGGCTCTGATTGGTAAAATGAAACATTAAACACGAAGCATGGTTTTTAGATGTTTGCTTGTCTTTATGGTTATTAGCTTTATCGTTTTATTTTCTGTGGGCGATGGAACAATTTTTTTTTAAAGTCCGTTTTGCCCTACGCATGTAAGGGAAATAACTGCTAGATCTAATGAAGTCCTGCAGTAGTGTCCCTTAGCCTGCATGTTCTCCGTTGTGTGAATAATTTTAATCCATAGATTTACTACATTGCAGTCCACCTATGAGTTATTTATATTCTTTATAAACGAGCATACTTGAGTCGAATTTTAGTCTGCTTTTTAGTGGTGGAGCCGCTAGAGCCGAGAAATAACGAGGCTGTATTTTTGGTTTAAGTAGCACTGATTTGATATTTCTCTTCTGAATTTTACAAGAGGCCTCATCGAGACACCACTAGCAGAATTCCAGTGGAAGTGCAAAGGATGATCGACAGAGTGTAGAACGGTGAAGAGTGAGGATTTAAATACTGTTCAACTCTCGCTAGGAGATGTGTTTTCTGTGCTAGAGGTCTGCTTGTGGCTAGGATATATTGGGACCAGGATATATTATCTACAGTCACACCTACAAGTTTACTTCTTTGAACGTTTGCTATTGGTTGTGTACTTAAATGGATTTTTAGTTAGGTTTTCTCTTCTTGTTTGTTTGAAGCATAGCTTCTGTTTTCTGAAGGTTAAGTGTCATATGGTTTAGTTCAGTCCAGGACTGAAGTTTATCAGCACTCTGTTGTAAGACATCCGCCAATGACTCAGTTTATTTATGACATGAAAGTATTGTACCGTCAGCAAACATTTCGCATGATTGAACGATATGAAAGGGTTAGATCATGGATATAGACAGAAAAAGAAAGAGAGAGAGAATCACACACTTTCTCACATGTTCAAATTCAAGGGCAGTATCAAATTAAAGTCGTGGAAAATAGAAAGGAAAATAAATTTTATTAATTTATTAAACATTGATGTTTTTCTGGAGAGACCTAATGTGAAATAGCTACAGTTTCACAGGAAGGGATTATCTACTGTTTATTATATCACAAATTTCTGCAATGGAGCTTGAAATGACATAAAAGTTTGTGTGCACCATAAATAACATTTTCATCAAATACAGTTAAAGATTTTTAATAAAAGAAAATACAGCTTTCACTGACGAAATATTAAACGTTTGAACACAGACGATCTACTGTGTAAAACAACAAACTACGACATTGACGACCGGCAAAATAATAAAAAAAAATTTCATGTGGGACATAGTTAGATCTGGCTAATTTATGTATCTTGTTTGGTCAGATGGTTATACAAACAAAAGTTGCATTCCAGTAAAAAGGACATAATCATGAGATGCACTGAGAAAGGAACAAGAATTTTTGAATTCTCAATCTTCGGCAAGAGTTATTTCAATTATAAATTGTACCACAACATGATAACAAAATTGAGAAAGGATTTTATATATATATCTCACGCACAATGACTCACATAATACTGAATATTCTAAAACGAGTGAGAGATGCTTGACTGGTGTCCGAGGAAAGTTTACGGAAGTCCTACGACCGAATGGTCGATGTCAGACAGGTTTTAAGTAGTATAAGTAACAGTTGTATAAGTAACAAGTGATTAATGTCTCTCTCAGAAGGGAGGCCAGCAGCTACCTGTGTCAGATTTACCCGAGTGGACAAATCTTTTTATGTCAAATTATTTGAAATCAATGGCAGATGTTACGACCCTTGAGACCCGTAGAGACCTGATAGAGAAACAACATTATATATATATACAGAGAAAAGTTTGTCTGGTAGCAAATATTTTCAACAGTAACCAAAATATTAAATTTTAACTGCACGACATACAAACTATAAGTTTTTACATTTTAAAAATATTTTCACGAGTACGGCTTTCATGTTTCAATTTTCACGTGTGTAAGTTTGTATTGAGTGCCTGTACATGCAGCATGAAGAAGTTTGAGAAAGGCCAAAAGAGTTTATGAATCGGTGTTCTCGTGAGAGAGAGTTTTTTCCATTTCAAATGCCAACGAGGACATCTCGTTCATCTTTCAGAAAACTCCTAGCCGTGCCGGTGGTTTTGTGGAGATCCTGTGTACTCTGCATAATCAGGCCTCTTGTGCTTGGTCGACTGAAACATAAGAAATATTTTTGGAATGTTTCATTTACTTTTTACTTACTGACACGAGAGAGAGAGAGCATGGATTTCTTTCATGCTGAAAAGCCTTTGTCCATTGTATTTTTTCATTTTTGTTGCCTCTTTTTTGTTCGCCTTCGAAAAATCGAGGTAACAGATGGGAGGAGGAGGCTCTGACGCACACCCTGTGCGTACTGCCGTGACGTACTTGTGTGACGCAGTACAGGTGCTGCTGCACCTTCACCAGCAGGCGGGAGTGACTCGTGCTCACGCTTGTCCTGCTGCTCTGTCTGTCTGCGTGATGGCTGAGTCATCTCTGTGTCCGCAGAACCCCGGTGGTCTGGGCTAATGTACACTGGTGAAGAGAAAGGGGGAACTATCTCTTTTGTTTTGAAATTTTACGTTTGTTTCGTAGGGATTTTTTTTTTCAGGAAGAATAGTGTTGTGTGTGTGAAATTTGCTTTAAAAAAAAAAAAACCAAACAAAATAAATTTGCTTTGTTGACTTCTTCCAGTACTTTAAGAACTGAGGAAAGTGAATCTAAAAGGTACGAATGTGTCATTCATACAGCGTGTAATCCGTTAGAGAATTGATTTCTAAGAGACTTGCAAAAATATTTAGCGCAAAATTTCAACGGCGTTTCTCTCGGACTCTCTCTCAAACACGCACACAATCACACAGGAACGCAATGAAACTGAAAACAACAAATATACGTGGATGCATATCTTTGATATTTAAATAGAAATACACAATACATGCATATATATAATCAGGGCTTCTGCTAAGGCTAAATTCTTTGGGGTCCCAGGGACCCCTTCTTCAGATTTTTAAGGGGTCCCTGTTCTTCGACCAAATTTGAATGGGACCCCATTGACGAAAATTGAAGGGGTCCTCCGAACTTTTAATGCGTACTGTACGCAATTTTTTGCGTAAGCAGAAGCCCTGTTATATATATCTAGAGAGAGACTTCTGTACCCGCTCTCGCTTTGCAATCCAGGAGCCAGGAAGGCAGCCAGTCAACGATGGCCGAGTGGTAGAACTTGACGAAGAGGTTTGTCAGGCCGTATGGTGGCGGCACTGTCTTGAGGTCTGCATGGACGATGCTGCTGGCGTTACACAGGATGGCCTGCACATAGAAACACATGACACACGACTGCACGTGACCCAGCGTTGAGACCGGCCATGATGACGTCAACACCCATCTTTCTTCTTCACCTCGCATGTTCCCCTCAGCGCCATGCTGGGAGGATAATATCATTAAGGCTAGAATCATTAACGTGAAAAAATCTTTCATTCTCATAAGAAAGAGCAAGCAAAGAGGAAAAATTGAAAGACGGTAGATGAGGGATTCACCTGAAACATCGTCATGAGAATAAGGAACACGAGGACGACGAAGGAGATGAAATAAATCCAGGCGTAGAGAGCTCCGTCCTCCGAGATGATGCTGAGGACACTTCTGCCCAGCAGGATCTGGTACAGCGCCAGCGTGCAGTGCCACGGTGACCGGAAGTCTCTCTGCGAAGTCAAGAACATCAAGTAGCCCGATGACATGTAGGCGACGAAGACGACGAGGAAGACGACAGAGAAGCCGAGCAGGTCCTTGCCCGACATGGACAGCACCGTGCCGATGGCGGTCAGCCGCTTGTTGTAGCCCAGGACACGCAGCAGGCGGAGGGTGGTGATGAAGACGGCGGCCGCCAACATGTAGCCGTACAGGGCGTCCCAGAAGGCAGCTTGGTAGAAGTCCACGTACACCTGTACAAGGTCGGGTGGGCCGAGGTGGAATTCAAACTCAATCTATCTAAGCTGTGCTACTTTTCTCTCTCTGTGTGTGTGTATGACAGCTATTCAGACAACCAGAATATTCATTCAAAGTATATGAGAGGAATGAATTCGGGATTAGCTTCCCTTTCTGTTCTGACAGTTCTGACATTCAAATAATGATATTTTAAAACGAGACCATTTTTTTTTGGTCTTTTTGCTAAAATTATCAGCATCACCTCTGACCTTACGGTTCTCTCGCCAGGCAGCCATAGACGCATCCACCTTCAGGGATTTGAATGCGTAGAACGTCATAGCAAAGTAGGAGCACGTAACAGTGCAAGCGTCCAACACCTGCAAGTGCAAGTCGTAGTAATGCAGACAGGTAAACAGCACGATCCTTATTAACTAAGTCAGAAGACCTATAACGCACCTACAGCCCATGTTACCTGCCTGTCGACCTACGGGGACCCTCGCTAGAAACCACGTGATCGCCCAGCACCTCTATTCGGCAGTTTTCTGCGGGTGCTCAAGTTTCCTCCTTCTTTCCTTACACCCATGGTATGAAATCACCTCAGGACTTTCCTATCAACCAACCAACGTCTGCGGAATATCCCATTCACAAATAGTGAATATTCTTTGAACAAGTATACACAAAATGTTGCTGCACACACAGTATCTACTTTTACTTCAATCAACAACTCTCCATTATGGTCAAGTTCCTGCAATTTACTTCAGAATGGTTGTTGTAAAGACATGCATATAAAATAAATTCTGTCCAAAAGTATAATGATAAAAAAGCAACCAACCTGCCAGAAATTACGGAAGAAACTTAATTTTTGCTTTTTCATTCTAACAATGATCACAATAGTTAGGATGAAGACGGCGATCAGTGCGATGATCTCTCCAATGAAGATGTAGGCGCCTGCTGGCTGCAGATGCTGGTAGATGCGCAGGATCTTGATGTCCTTCCACACCAGAGTGTCTCCTGTCTCCGGGAACTCCGCCACCAGTCGCATGTAGGCGAGGAGGTTGCTGTCGGGGTTGTAGAGGGAGAACTCCACGAAGACAGCGCGAGTCTGATTGTCCAGCCACGCCCCGTCCTGCAGCTCTTGTAGCGTGTCGGTCATCACATCCCTAGACAACCCACAACTCGATTTGCCAGCATCTCAAGGCTTACACAGACAGGTAATCAAAGACTGAGACTTTCACAGCCTAGTGCAAAAAGGCTACGAATTGCACGAAGGCTGTTTTTCAGTCATGTCTGAAAAACAATTCCTCTTTTACATGACACTAGCCCCGAATAGTTCACTCAGCCATGAGACTTTCTCAATTAAAAAAAGGTAAACATCTCTTACCAGTTAACAGAGAAGTCCATGATGTAGCCGCCACTGCTGTAGATGGAGTACTCTCCCCACACCGGAAGGACGGACACGTCACTCAGGGTCTGGTAGGTCCAGGCGGCGCGGCTCAGCCTCGTCTCCAGGTCGTCGTAAGAACACGTCAAGGACTTCCAACCGACACAGAACCTTCCCCTCTCTTCCTCCTCCCATTTGTACGGGGGGACGTAGTCACGTGATCCCATATGCTCCGAAACACTTCTTTGCACTTTTCAAAACGGTGTTAGGAGTTAGATGTTTGTTTGGTAGTCAAAATTCTATCGTTTATTTCTTCCATCATTCTATCTCCGACTTCTATTGTTAACGTGAATGTCTTTAGTGTGTGTGTACGCATGCACATCATTTTAATGCCTTTCATTTATATTTCTTTTATTTCTGTGTATTTTTTTTTTTAACCTCAACAAAAAAATACTCATAGTCGTGAAAAAAATATATAAAAAAATACAATGGCATGGAAACAACAAAGATGGGATTTTACACACACACTCTCTCTTTCACACCGCGAGGAAGCAACAGGATGACTCGGCAGCACTGTGAGGCACTCACTAATGGGCATCCTCAGCTGGCGGACGCGAAGTGGACCGACCCTGAAGGTGTTGGGGTCAGAGGTGAAGACTCGCTCGTCCATCTGCAGGAACTGTGCGTCCTCGCGTGGGAAGAGAGTCGGCTTGGCAGTGACGTTGAGCCACTTGATGACGTCATTAAAGCCTTTGACCTGAGCAAGACAAGAGTTTCAAAACATCATCACGTCTTCAAGGGAACCGATCCGAACACCATCGACGTTGGTGCAACATATCGTCATTGATGATGGCGCCTGAGAGAAAGTCGAAGGGTTAGTCTTTGTGGTCGACAGCAGGGCGAGGCAACAGACACTGGCTTTCACGCGCAACAGATTTTTTAGTGGGTCACCTTTAGATGTTTTGATGAGGATTCTTATGAAAGACCACTCCAGTACAATTTTTGAAAATTCATAAATAAACTAATTTCTCAAATATAGGCAGAGAATTCTGTTAACAAGTTACAAGCCACTAGATAGGAAATCCGGGATTTAGGTGCGTTTTTATAAATAAGTTTTGACTACAAATAATTGTAACAAATTACAGACAACTTAATGTCCTGTTAACTTTCCATCTTGACCTACTGAAATACCAGTTTGATTATTTGAGCATGAAAATTAAATTATCGTTGTGAGCTTTTCAGAGACTCAGTCCTTACATCTACAAAAAGATACGGCTTATCCTTTGGAGCATATTTATCCCGTTTCTTATCAAAGTAACTGCCACTCAGGTGCTGGTACATGCGGTTGGAGTTCTCGTCGCGGTTGGCGTAGGACAGACAGAAGATGCAGAAGACGAAGAAGGTGTACAGCAGCAGTTCAAAGAAGACGCGCTGTGACGTCTGCTCCTGTTCTCGTCGCCGTCGAGCTTTCAACAGAACTTTCTGTGGCACCGGGTCTGGAGGGATGGCGGGGAGACCTGTTGGCACGAGATGTGTCATTGTTGGCATTAGAAGTGTCGTTGTTGGCATGGATCATGTCGTTGCAAGTGTCTCTATTTGATACAGAGGTCTAGTGGTTGACATTGGTGACGTAACACTAAGAAAAGCCGCAGCACAGTTGTTACAATTCTAAGGTCTGGTTTCTCTTTTTTCTAATTTCTGTATTTAAAGTTTCTTCTTCAAAATCCTTCTTTCCGGTAGGTCTTATTGTTGAGTGTAATAATCTAATATTGGGTGGTTTTTTTTTTTGAATCATACGCCCATGAAGTCATCGTTCCAACCAACCAAAAACCAACGAAGTAATCTTTCCCCTGCCTACTACCTACCAACCAGCCAGACTAAAAAAATGTAGTAATAAAAGGACTAATTCATCTGAAGATCTTTCACTTGTGTTTTAAACGTATTACAGTCGGTGAAACTCTCAAGTTGAGTTCGCTTTTAGAGAAATGGGGCCGACATGCTTCTCAGATAAAAGAAACTCTCTCTCATGATGGAAGCATGTTACAATGGATAAGTCAAAAGAGCAAAGAACACGTGACTTACCAGGTGCCTCCACGCCAAACATTTTCACCTCTTCATGCACATGATGGAGGTCCACATGTTCCTTGTTGGGGGTGTTCATATATGGGTTTTGTGCGCAAAAAGCCAACAGGAGAGCCAATATTAACACCTGCCACAGAACACCTCATCTCAGTTTGAATTACATGAACATCGACTGCACAGCTACACCTTCATTCATTTTCTTTACAGATTTTCTCGTTAGGAAACAATTCTGAAAAAAAATCTGAAAAAAATCTTGGGCCTAGTCTCTCATCTGGTTACAGTGATATCTGAAGAAATCTTTCGGCCCGTGACTACCTTGATAGGGTCGAGGACGAAGATGCTCTCAAAGAAAGAAGCAACAAAGGAGGTGAGCCACTCCCCTGACGTGGTCTTGCCCCACTGCATGCTGTACATCACCAGGAAGAACGCACACATTGCCGCCGTCGTCAGCAGCAGCACCCAGGTGACGTAGCGGCAGTAATAAGGAAGCGGGTTTTCCTGCAGCTTATTTTCTGCGAGGTCAGTCACACTCTTTTCCTCTTGTCTTCCCTTGTTTTCTTGCTCTAGTCCCTCGCCCCTGGACGAACAGTCGAAAAAGAAGTTGAATACACCTACTAATATTACCTGATTCAGATGTTTTCCAGTGCTTTCTTTGGTAAAGCATGCAATCTTTCAGTGTTGTCTTTTTTTCTTTCTTGTGAAATCGTTACTCACTTCAGTGGGCGTGTCCACAATGCTAAAGTCGTTAGATACGACCGTGAAGACAAATGTCTAAAAAAAAAAAAACAACAACAACAACAAAAAACCCAGTACTTTTTTTGTTTATATCTTTTTTTTTTTTTTTGAGGATGTGGTTTGCTGTTTGGTTTGACTTTCTAAGCCACATTGTGTTTTTGAAGTAATGCAACATACGTATTGCTCGCCCCTGAGTTGTCGTTGACGTGACGTGTCGAGGGCCGGGCCCGAGGCCCTGGTCTGGGCCGACTGTAACGGAACATGATGACAAACAGCATGGTGGGGATGGACGTGATGAGGATGGACACGAAGGATGTCCACAATGTCGTTGCCGAAAACCTCATGATGCCGACTTTCACTTCCAGGCCCATGGAATCTACGGTTAGAAAATAAGACTGAAAATCATTGAGGTGGAGTAAAAAGCTGATTTCTAAAGTCCAAAGTTTAAAGATAATTATATAAACATAATTATTTGGACTTAGATTTTGCGTGATAAGAGATGCCTTTTCTACTTATGGAATTGTGCAATCTATGAACAGTGTAAAGCGTTTGCTTCTCGGGTCAGGCATAGACAATACAAATTGTTCGCTGTCAGCAATATACAGTGTAAAGTGCTTCTGTCTGTAGCCAAAGACAATATAAAATAATTTTCTCAAATCAGTCTATAAACTGAATTGTTTGCTCTTTCAACTATACATATAATATCAAGTTTTCCCTCAATTCATCAGACGGAGACACTGACTGGTGCTGGCGCCGGTCTCGTTGTCCTCAGGCTTGAAGAACATGGCGCTGGTGATCATGGTCAGCAGTAGCAGCACGACGCAGCACGACAGGCGCTGCACGCGGGTGAAGGCGCTGGGTGCGGGTCGTAGCAAGCAGGAGAACCACAGGTGAGTGTCCGTCAGCCCGAGCTTAGTGAACTCCGAGAACAGATTGTCGAACGACATCACCTCGTCCTGCTGCGCCAGGGGCACCAAGCGGTCCACAAGGCCGTCGTCTTTGTCCATGGCGAACCATCGCTCGCACACAAATATGAACCTGGGTCAGGACACGCCGTGTGCAAATGTCAAGAGTGCTTCTGTGCATCAATACAAAATGCGAATATAGGAAAAAAAAGTATAGACCTAGCTGTATATGTACCTGGGCTTAGAAGATTACCTCAAACAGAACAGAGCATCCCCCTCAAACAGAGCATGTACCATGAACAGAACAAGTACGTGGGCTTGTCAGCTCGGAACCTGTATTTAGCCAACTATCGCAAACTAAGACCCTGTAAGTCTTAAATGACACAATATGCTTTGCTGACCTTTGACCCGTCTGCAAGTCTTCGAGGTCCACCCTGCTCAGGTACCAGGCGGCTTGGTATCCCCCAGAGTTGTCGTGCCACACTCGCATGTAGTCCAAGTCGCCCAGACACGTGCTGGTGGCCATGATGTAGCTCATCACGCTGCCAGCCGTCTGAGACTTAAAAAAAAAAGAATTTGTATCGCACATTTCTCCACATGGAGGCGAGTTCAATACACTTCACAAGAGACCAAGTGCAAATTCCCTTGTATTCCTCGCGATCAGTATTCTGTGTCTGTCTTTCCGTCTAAGCCTAATTTTTTTCCCCCGACAGTCTATCTACATTATTTATCTTCCACTTACCCTTTTGCCGTCTGTCAGTCCACGGACGCCGGAGTCGGTCTGGGAGCCGGTGATGACAAAACTGATGTTAGACTTGGTGCCAGAGCCTCGCTTTAGGCCCGTGTGGACGGTCAGCAGGTAGAAGTAGCTGTTGCCAACAACGTTGTCTGTCAAGAAACCTACCTGCCACTTAAAAACAGACGGGATCATGTTATTTTACTATTCTTTTACTGGACGGTGACTGGAATAAACATCAGCTTAGTTTTTGCTGCTGAAAAAGTCTCGTGTAGTGTTGTGTTACAGGAGTGTACACATACAGACGCATCTACACTCTGGCCAATGCCGTACTGTGATCACTACTCACCCTCTCCCTGTCTGCCTTGTCCTGTCTACGAGCCCACAGGACGCCGAGCACCCAGACCAGCAGGAGGCCGATCATCGTGCCGTACACCCAGGCGTTGTTGACGTCAAACTTGGAGAAGGCGAGTCTGAAGTTGATGGTAGTGGGTGGCACTAGGAACGAGCTGGCAAACGTCATTCCGGGTGGATTCTCGCACTCGCAAACCGTCTTTTCAGGGCTAGACGAGTCTGAAATCTTCATAAGACATATGATCGAATAAAAAAATCAAATTTAAAATTAAAAAAATCAAATTATAATCAAATTTTAATCAATTATAATCAAATTTAGAAAGGGCCTGAATAGAGACAGATTAATTAATTAATTAAGCATTAATTCACTACTGAGCGGTATATTAGCGCTGTGATGAGACTTACAGGCTAAGCTTGAAAGGTCTGGACCCAGATGTTCTTTCTAGACTGAAACATTATCTGTTCACAAAAGTGGTGTGTATTCCGATTTTCTTCCGCTCCCACCCCTTCTCTCTCTCCCAGTACATAGTCGCCGCTCGAGTGAAGCAGCTTCCACTCAAAGTATAAAGGACAAACTCCATTCACAGTACCTTGCAGGCGGGGGACCACTTGCGGCTCTCCTCGTCCCAGACACGACAGCTGTCAGTGAAGGACAGGTACTCGTACGTGTAGGTGTCGTTGTTGTCTGAAATAATGAGGGTATGACCATCATCAGATTGAGGCTCCTTGTCTTTCGCCTGTCTTTCGTACAGTCGCCCTTCATAGCTAGAATGCTTTCTTTATCTTCACGTGTTTAGTTTTAGGGTTTGTGTTGTTGTTGTTGTTGTTGTTGTTGTTGTTGTTGTTGTTGTTGTTGTTGTTATTGCTTACCTCCAGCTACAAGAAAACCAATCACGATTTTGCCTTCCTTAAAAACTCCTGCAGGCACGACAAATTTAAACGTCGTCGTGTTTTGAGCCTGGTCTGGAAAAGACAGGAAGTTTTTCAGTAACTTCTCTCTCTCTCTCTTTCCCCTCTTCCCTCCTTTCTCTCTCTGTCTATTCCTCTGACCTTACATTATTTTCTGAAGGAGATGTTCCACCATCCATGACCTAATATTCAGCGACTATTCAATCGTTTATGTTGAAGAGAAAATTTGACTACAACAGGCACGAACCAATAATTATTCTATCAACTACAGAGTAACAAACACACTATTAAATGTTGAGGTACAGGGAAACACCAGAAAGATATTATGGGTAAAACAGATGAAAAACGCTTTTTCCGAAGACGGACTATTCGTCACAGAGAGAAAAACGGAGAGACAGATGGACAGGCAGACTGACGAACAGACAGATGTCAGAACTGATTTACCCAGGTCGACATCCCGACGTCCAATAGAAAGAAGTTTTTCTCCTTCAGTCTTGACATCATATCTGTTGGCACAAGATGATGGTAAAAGCAAGTCATGTTTAATTAAAATTTGGCGACGTCTTCTGACATTTACTAAGCCCACAATAACCCAACAAAAGATAAATAAACAACTGCTTTAATACATTTGTGTCTGCAAACAACAGCAAGGTGTGTTTCATTAACCCAATGTTTACAAGTAGTTTAAAGTTTCATTAAGTTAATCTCGTCTGCAAACCTTTTTAAGGTGGGTGCTTTGTCGAGGCGGAAGTAGGCGGTGACGGCTTCCATATCCAGCGGAAGTTTGATGTAGGTAATGATGGCTGAGTGAGGGGAGGTCAGCGGCAGTCGGTGGTACAGCAAGTTGTCCGGGCCTTCACGAGTGTCATTGGACGAAAAGGTCTCCATGGTTGGGATGTCGATCTTAGAGCCTCGCTTGATGGTGACGGTCAGCTTGTTCACCCTCACGGTGCCGTTCTTACCTCGGACGTCCAGCTTGACCACAGGGGAGGTGATGTCATAGGAGGACAAGTCACTGGGCGGGTACGGGTTCTTGGTGAACACGTTGGCCTGCAAAGGGTTGTGGTCTAAGTAACTTCTTGTACGTGCTGTTTAAAACAATCTGTTTATTATTAGCTAAATCAGTTGTTTGTTCTATCCATTGGAATGGTATCTAACGATCATACAAGTATTTTTTTTTTTTTGCAGGATTTGATGGTTGTGAATACAGGACTGGATTGTTTTGTTTTGCTTTTGTTTATTTGGTTTTTGACTGGATGTTTTCTAGACTGGACCTCCTTTTACTCTATGTATGTAGCTAAAATCAGACCTGTGAGGGTGTGATTTCAGAAACCCTGCAGCTGGAAAAGAATAAATTTTCTAAACGACAGTTCTATCCCCTGTTTTTTTGTTTAAGTTGGACAATGACCTTAACGTCCAACTGAGCATGTTTCGTGTCCTCCCCGTCCTCCTGGCCGAGGTCGTGTATCTTCAGGGCCACATTATTGGGGTCGACCTCTAACTCTGTGGAGGTCAGCTTCTCCCCCGTCGTCTTGCAGGCCATCAGCGACAGACCCCCGCGCTCCGCTCGCTCTGGCTCCTGTCCGACAACCATTCCGACAAGCAGCGTCTCCGTCATGGCGTCCAACGTCGTCTCCAGCTGAGGCATCACTTCGTTGATCTAAAGGGACAGAAACAATAAGCTAAACACCTCTTTATAGTATACAGATGTAGAGAGCATTAAGTGCCCTTCAATAAAAAAAAATTGGTTTCCTTAATATTATTGCATTGCCGAACTTTTTTTTATTGTTTTTTTGTTTGAATTACCTCCCCCTCTTTAGTTTTCAGAAGGTGATTTATTTACACTATATTGCATCCATTATTACTACCTTTGAAGTCTGCTCTTTACTTAGCTTTGGTATTATTACATCCGCGGTGTATACGACGGGATAATACTGAGCTTTCATATTGTCACATGTTAGCTATCCAATGCGAAACGTTTATGACACCATCACTGACATCATGTGACGTCTGCTCGGTGACTTTCTCACTGCATCTCACCAGCTCAGCCTTGAAGTTGTTTTTCCTGGCAGCCGCAACCTTCAGACGCTCCTTGAGAAACATCCTGTCTTCTATGGCGAGGTCAGAGGCGTTGAAGACAATCTCCATGTTGCGCATGACTTCGTAGGAAGGAACACTGGCAGTTACCAGACGATCAACCAGAGACGCCAGAGCTACGTCACAACCAATGAAATCAGTGTCAGTGGCAAGACTTCAATCTTGTCTTTGAACAATTCGTGCTGACCGGAATAGGGTGGGTGGACACAGAAATGATAGAAGCATTTGCTGACGACATATGTTCCGACATTTTGGGGCCTCAAGCTCTGTTCATGCTGATCTTAGTCTGAGTGTATTGCAAAATGTACAGTTTAGAACACTATTATGTTGTCTTAACGACAGTCTTGGCTAACCATTGCCAAAGATACACGTGGACAAGGTCTTTCGGTAACAGCGGATGTCTACAAAATTAGAGGAAAGATGACAACGACTTAAAGTCTCAATGTTTTCAAACAGCACGAGTCAAAATAAAGTTCAAAGAAAAAATGTAAATGAATGATAATGAAGTTGGTTACCAACAACAGGTTGTTTCAGATTTTCGGCGATCGGGTAGGGTTTGGTGGAGTACAACTTGCGTAGTGCCTCCACAGCCATGTCTGTTATGTTTGTTGTGACTTTCTGGACAAAAAAGAGGAGAGGGCGAATCTTAGCCGGACAAAGTGGGCAAGTTCGATGAAGTAGGGCAAAGTTTCTAACTTGGTAACCTTTTGCAAAACCTGACGAAAATTAACCATCTGTCGGAAAAATATGATAGCAATACAACAGAATTAAGGTTGCGAGTTTTTGAGGGTGGCAATTCCCTAAAAATATTTTTTTCGTCTGGCGAATCATTGTCTAAATACCATCCTAGAAGATATCAAATTATACTCTTCGTTAGTTTTTAGAACATGTTTAGTCAAACTGTCGACACTAGCAGAAGACAGGTGACAAACACTTGACGTATACATCTACGCCATACGCTGGAAATATTGTTTCATGGACAATTTGCTTTGTGTTATGTTCTTCCGCCAACTTTGTTCCGCAAACAAAAGTGGGATAAGCTCTACACAGGAAATTGGTAAAAATATGGGTCTATTGGATTTCTGAGGTGTGATGCATTGAGTAAGGTTACAAAAGCACTTTAGGCGAATTCTTAAGGAAGAGGAAGGTACTCATCTGGTAAACTGATTTCTCAGGTTGGAAGACAGAATTATAAACAAGCAGAGAAAGACTGGCCAGGCTCTCACCACAGAATCAGAGCTGACTGTCTCAGGTTTGGAGAGAACGGTGCTCAGACCGTGCGCCAGCGCCGTCAGCCCCAGTCCTGTCAGGTTCTTGGCCTCCTCGCCTCGCTTGTGTACCAGGTTGGTGAACTTGTCCGTCACCTGCAGTCGTGCACAGTGTGTCCGTGATTGTACGAGTAGCATGCAGGCATCAATGGACACCGCACACACACACACACATGCACGCATATATATATATAATCTTTAAGCGTGTAAGTAAATGAAGGAAGGTAGCTCAGATTTGTTAATAAACTTAGTGACTCTCTGAAGCCAGGTTTTCATTATTGAGTGCATGTCAGGTAACTCACCTCTGTCAGGTTTTTCTGGCTGGGAGAGTCTGGAGGATGCTTAAGTTCGTTCCACAGATTGTCCCAGTCCATACTGACCACAGGTTTGCCGTTCTGTGGAAACATTCACGAGTCGCCGCAGTAGTATAAACATATATAAACTGTCCTACCAGGATCGCAATAAACAAATGATTTAAATAATCTTGAGTCGGAGCTGCTTAACATTGTCCTGAATATTCAGTGCTATGAATTCGAACTTGTTATAAGATATTTCTATATTCCATAAGAGTAACATGTTAACTCTCTCGTTCAAATTATTTGCCAAACTTGCTAATTAATTTTCGGACAGCTAACTGCCCGTCCTCTCAAAAGATGGATCTACCGTGGTTAAGCACCACTGAACTGGTGTAATTAAGTACAAGTGAACAGTATTTACTTAGCACCTACCTCCGACTTGCTTTCAAAGGCCTGCTGCAGCTCTGTTTGATTATCTGAAACACTCTACAATATTTTCTTTTTGTTAGCACACTCCTATATACATATATACTATATACATATACATACTCGTACAGAGAATGCTTACTTCATAGCAGTACTGTAGAGCTGTTCATACAGCTATTTATACTTGAACGTTGTAGAATAGGTCTTCAGTGACGTCACGCGGTGTGTGAGACACGCACACAAACACATACACACACAATCTGATATTTAGGCTCATCTAGCAAATTACAGCAAACGATAATCAGATGCATTTTAGGTAATTTAGCGAACTAGAACCTATTTAAATTTAGCAAATGCCAATCTGAGGCACCTCAAGTAACTTCATGCATGGCAAATGTGTAACGTAACGGGGAGAACGTTAGTCGGAGCAACTCACGTAGTTTGCCAAGATGGCGCCGGCAATCGTGATTCCCCTCATCTGTTTCGTCAGTGTCGACGAAGCATCACTGTAGTTAGTCTGCCTTTCCCAGAACTCAAAAGCGTCTTTCAAACTTGACCCATTCTCCTCGAGGACGAGCTGAAATTTACCGCAAATTCTCTCTCCATCTCCAGTTCTCTTTAGCTTTAGAGTTTTGTTCTATTTACACCCGTAAACACTTTCCTTTTTTAGTTTTATAGCTATATTCTATTGACATGAGTACAATAATACGTTGTATTCTGTTAGCTCCCGTTAAATGCTTACCTCTACAGTCCTACAGTTTTAGTTTATTACAGCCAGAACAATATACAGACCTCTATAGGTACACTGTATTCGGTGAAGTCATGTAGAGGGTCATATATACGGGCCACAAGCTCGTACTCTGTGCTCCCATCATCAGCAATGATCGGCAATGTTGTAGGCGGCATTTTGCCTTCACCTGCCACAACATACCGTTCTTATTATTACATTCTCCTAAATTTCTACAAACTAGAAAGAGTTTTCTTTTCTCTTGTTCTTTATATTCATGACTTTATTTACTGTAAAACAGATGGGGCGCCACTTACAGGCTAATGCTGTCATGCGCGGCTACCCCAAGTGAGAATTTTTTTATTTCAGCGAGCAGCTAAATAACAAATAATAGTATATAACTAGAAGTCACAAATAATATCTGTATAATTATAACCATCAGAACTAATAAGAGGTAGATATGTAACTGTCAATATCTAGTGGTAAAGACCACAAGGAAATCGGCTTCACTCCCCCTGACACGGCGAAACTGTTATGTCTCTCTGCAACTCGACCGTGACGATCACAATAACAACTAAAAACAGAGTTTTATTTCCGCCAAGACCTACCTCCTTCGGCGATTGGGAAGATGGTTTCGTTTTTTCTCAGGAAGAACTTGTAGGTCAAAGGCGAGGACAGCAGCTGGCTGTCGTCGGTGGAGTTTGCATCGTCTTCGAAACCCTCGTCTTGCCAGTCGGAACAGGACATCTTGAAAGTCTCATTCACAGAAAGAACGTTGCCTAAAACAAAATACAGCAATAAAACTAAGAGATGGTGAACTAGCTTCACTGCTAGTCACCGTAGACAATGTCCTCCAGCTGGCTTTGGTCATGAGAAGAGGCAGTCTACCGCCGTCCACATGTTGAAGAGGAAGTGATGGAGGTGGCCTGAGATTAGGACCGGCCATTTTGCCGTATTTGTATCGTGTCCCTGAGAATCAATCCTAAAGATTCTGAAAGAACGTTATAATTTGGTGTTATGCCTGAGCTATCTGCTATTTTGGCAACAGAAAGTTCCGAAACAGAAGCACCTTTACCTATTTTTTTCCACTGACCTTTTAGTGGTTTCACCGTGCAGTTGCCTCCCCAAGGTGGACAGTTGGTCAAAAATTCCCGGACGGCGAAGCCACCTCTAGTGGGCAGTGTCATGTTAGCTTTCATCCGGTACTTCTGACAAGACTTCAGGGTTTTCTCCTTGATAACAATACCCTGCTTGTCTGTCTGTCCTGCATAAACACATCAGGATGAACGCCGGCTCTAGACAAAGATGTCTGACAAAACAAATGTTCATAAACTCTACAAAGACACAGTCAGTGCCAAAAATGACCATCGCAGACAAGCCCCACACGGACACAAAATGCATGCAGTTTTGTACACGAGTTATTGTTTTTATGTCTAAAGTTTTCAATAGGGAGACGGAGGGCGGTGGGAAAATCTAGGTCTGTGTTGATGAGGCATGTAACATTATTTGATCAATGGGATGTGCACTGATGCCCTGCGTCCCTTCGGTTGAACCCATTCTTGTAGTCAAGGAAGACAGTAAACAACCAGAAGGTGGAGTTGTTATAGATGCAGGATCGACAACGATGATGAAAAAAATGTATCATGTGGTATGTGAACATGGCACAGCTGTGTAAATCCAAGGATGACATAAAAAAGGTCGATCAGACGAAGCTGATGACAAACTCAGATCCGAAAGCTAAACAGTAAATGAAAGATATACACAGACAAACCCAAGATAGGAGTCAAACTTCAAGTCGTTAGATGAAGGCACATCACTCTACAACTCGTCCAGTGGCGACGATGATGAAAACGACAATAACAATGTCGATGGCTGTGATGCTGACGACAACGACTTTGAGAAAAGATCTAGAAGAAAGAACAACCACCTTGAATGTTACCTGACCATACCTTACCTTGTTTTGCGTTTTGCACCTCCGTTTGCTGTCCGGTGTCTGAGTCGATGAGGTAGAGGGTCCAGCGGTACTCGGCGTTGGCCATGGACTCGTCACTGCAGTCATCGCACGTCACGGACAGCACGAGGCTGGTGGATATCGCCACCTTGCGGCCACAGTTCATCACGCAGCTGGCGTCGACAAAGAGTGAACTTTATATTTCTACACTTATGTGTTATGTAGTGATAACATGTTCATGTGTGTACTGTGTGTAAATGAGTAGGTATGTACGTGCGTGCGCGCGAGAGAGAATATTTATTTTGTTAGATAGGGTATCCTCACCTACTACAGTTCATCATATAAAAGACGACTATAATCTTATTGTAACCCTACAACCTTAACAAGGCTAAACTAATGATCACGTGATTACGTCCACAGAACGTTGTCCTCACGTTATCTGGATGCTGAGAGAGTCCTGGTTGTACTGCAGATAAGCCACCGCGGTGTTGGATGTGGCGCCTTTGAAGGAAACAGCAACCTGCGAGAACATGACAAACATTCGGGTTGACTTCTCGCGAGGCTCAGATTCACTGAGACCTAAAATGTCAAATGCCACGGTTTAGTTTGTTCACGACTGATGATGATGACGATGATTGAGGCGTGGTGCAAAATCTTCGAAAACGATAGTGAAAGAGGATTAAATTATCTATAATTATCTGCAAACCTCAAACATAAATCCTTTGGCCATCACGTTTTGCTCAATGTTGAGTTGTCTTTTTCCGTCGACTATTTCCGTGGAGATGTTATCACAGGGTTGGGGGTCACCTGAGCCAGACTGCGTGGCCAAGTTCAGCAGCTCCTCGACGGTTGCCGTGTAGTAGACGCTGCAGTTCCAGCTGAACACCAGGTCGTCGCTGATGCCGTACCCTCTGATGGGATCGTAGGAACCAGTCCTGGCATCGATGATAGCCAGAGGGTCACCTGGTGTTGAGATCGACAAGGGGTTAAATTAGTTTTGTGTTGTACACAACACCAGGACACGAATGAAAGTGCTGGCAGCGTCCTTGTTCATACGCTATTTACAGACATTGTAAAACATAGTAAATTGAAAGAGATGAAGAAAGGATAAATAATACAGCTTACCGGTTTTTCTAATCCTTCCGCCCTGGATCTCTGCAACTAATGGAGGTCGCTCCATCTTGACGAATATCGACTCCCAAAGCCAGCAGTACTTGTATTCTGCACCAAAGCTGATGTTCAGCGCCATCCTGTACAGACCTGGCTCCAGGTCGCCCCGCTCTATGATCAGGTAATCCACCTTGGGCTGCTGGAAGTTTGTGTAACTGGAGAGTTTATCTCCGTTTGGACTGTACACAGAAATGCTCCACACAAATGTGGGCTTGTGGGTCGTGCACAGGATAACCGTGCGTGTGACTAGCTTCACCTTCACGGACTGTAGCACCACCATGGGCTTGTGGTACTTAGCGAACTGCCGGTCAAAGATGGGGTCGGGGGAGAAGCACTTATTGTTTACGAAAACATAGGCCGATAAGGAAATGTTTGAGTAGGGATTGGAACAGTTCAGCATCAGCTCCTTGATGCCCAACGTGAGGTAAGTGAAGGACATCGGGAAGCTAGCAGTCGGCTGCAAAGATCCGCTCCACGTGCCGAGCGTACCATCGAGTATTTCGTCCCAGTTCATCTTGCAGGTCATGTTCATGATCTGGTGCTGCGAGCGATCAAGATACACGTTTGCCGTGACGACACCAGGAGGGTGATGCACTGTTTGTGGGATCTGCAGCTTCAGCTCATCAACCGAACCCTCGACTTCCAGTGGTTTGGGAAACGATGCTGACTCTGAGAATGTCGAACCTACGCCAGTCATTCTTGCGACGAATTTTCCAACCGTTTGGTAGATGTGGGTGAATTCTATCCGGTCTGGGTACGGCTCCTGTAGCACAGTCCTAGTTTCGTTGATTCCATCACCAAAGTCCACGGTCACGTTTTCCACAGAAATGTTGTTTGGAAGAGAGACAAAGAAACGAAACTGGCGCATCTGTACCAGACCGCCGAGAGGCTCCGAGGACAACTGAAAAGCGCCCAAACGTATGGAGAAACTAATAGTCGTGTTACCCTTCATGAAGTACGACAGCGAGACACTGCCGTTGTAGACATTTCGAGACGGGAAATTGTGATTCCAATCCCATTTAGTCATCGCAACTGTGTTGATGGTACTGCCGTCTCCATAGTCAAACGTAATAAACATATTCTTAGGAGGACGTTTAGTGTTCAGCATTGACAATCTGAACATAATTGAATTGTAGTAAACGTCACCATCAAAGATAGGCATGTTGTTATACGACAACTGTACATCGGTAAAAGTCCAACGAATCGCTGTGATGTTGGAGCTCAGGGTTACATCCGAAACGTTGTTCCAGCAGTGGAAAGTCACGGTGTAGTTCCCGTCAAATTCAAAGTAGATGTCTTGGACTACCGGGAAATCTGTTGGAAAGTTGAAGAAGACGGCATCGGTTTGATTATTTTGCCCGGAGTCCCAGGTGCAATAAATAGTAGTTTCTTTCGTTATTTTCGCGACTGACGCGGTGATCGTAAAGATGCCGTCCGGGATAAGGATTTTGTCTTGGGCTGGGAACAGAGCGAGGCTCTCCGTGGTGATGGGGAATTCCACGATGATGGTGTGCGTGGTGTTGAGCGAGTACAGACCGTTGAAGGCTTGGAAGGTGAAGACGTACACACCCACTGCACTGAAGGTGACAGAAAATGGAGGGTTGGGCGATGAAAAGTTTGCATACAGCTCAGAGGGGTTGTTCTTGAAAGTGCAGCTGGCCATACCGCAGCTGATGTTGTAGCAGAAGCCTGCCGTGGGCGGGTTGACAAAGGCGAGAGTGAAGCTGTCCCGTGGTAACCCGACTGTTGCCGACAGATTCAAGCTGACGTTGAGATTATCCCAGATGCGCACCAGAACCCACAATACCTTCTCTTGCGCTGGTGACGTCAGCTCGAGGGTGACGTTTCTGTCCCCTTGCACGGTGTACACGTGCGAGAACAGTTTTGCCTGACCTGCAGTGACGTTAAGATCCTTGAACTCTGTGACGCTGGTGTCCCAAGACAGTTTGTAGGTGACGTTGCCCATGGGAACCGATATGTTGGAGGACACGTTTAGGGTCAGAACAACATTTTCGTTCACCCCTTGTATCACCTGGTCGGTGGAGAAGGTAAGACCGTTAATTGGATACAGGACGGTGACGTTAGTGTGTGCGGACACGTTGCCATGAATGTTAGAGACGGTGAGGGAGACTGGGTATCGCCCGGGGTCGGTCCATATAAAAGGTGAGGTGAACCTTTTGCTGCTGACGTTGACCTGGGGCAGGACATTACAGGAAAAGATGATACACACGCTATAACTGTAACATGTAACTATTTTTCGCCAAAAGAAAAAAGCCTTTACATTAGTAACATCATCTAAATAAAAAATGTAAGCTTTTGTGATGACGTAGCCTTGTGTTCTCTTGTTAAAATAGGATTTTCAAAAATAGGATCAATGGGATGAACAGGTTTTTTTTAGTTTTTGATCTAAAGAGCTTTTTTAAAGGTTCTAAATTCTGCACACCACAATTAAATTTTTACTGGATTACTGTTTAAACAATAAAAAGGACTATTCACCACGGTGCATATTTAAGAGCTGTCGTATCCCAGAGTCCTAGGAGGAGGCTTTACTTGAAGAACAAGTTGACAAAGCTACGGAAATAACGGCTAAACTCAAGCGAAAAAACCTTGTTAACTGATTGAATTCTGAACAAACTTGTTACTCCATTGTGTGTTCGTAAGAACCAAACCAGTTAACACTGACATTTGTTTAAATTGTCAGATATCAGGACATTTTATTTTCTGAGTAGCTCATAAAACTATGACTCTGTGTTGTTGGCAGGGTTAGTTCCCAGTTAAAGGAGTTAAAAGGCATGGTGCTGAGGCCAAGAGTGTCTTCTAGAGATGGAAAGCAGAACTATAGTGCGAAGAGAAAAAAAACCTAGTGACTAAAGAAAGACCGGCAAACTTTCTTCACCATCACCATCTCTAAACGCTCTGTCTTCTCGCTATGTGGTGAGTGTGTACTCAGAGCACAGCAATGGTGTGTCTTCAGGTCAGTGTAGCAGCGTACGCACACAAAGACTGATTATGACCATCTGTTAGCAATTAGTTTTTAAGACTTGTGCCTTTACCAGTAAATTAAAAAAATTACATATTCCAATAATTGGAATAAAGGACAGAGGTCTACATGATAAAAATCTGAAGTATCGTCACTGAAATTCAAAAAGTATTCAGATCGTAAAAACTTCTATTTAACCTCTCTCTTCTCTGTGTGTGTGTGAGAGAGAGAGAGAAAGGTAAACGATGCTGAACATTTACTAATTGTCTGCCAAAAGCTCAGCTGTGTAACCAGTCTGAATATTTTAGTAGTTGAGATAAGGGGAAAAAACGAAAAACCTGTAGGGAGCGATTGTTGTCAGACCACAGCGCCACCATGCCGGTGCCCGTGACGACACTGGCTGTTAGCGTGGAGTTGGTGTTCACAATCTCGTAGAAATCTCGTGTGCTGTTGAGAACTAGTCCCGTGATGTTCTCTTCGTTGTAGATAACAACGATGATCGAAGCGTTGTTGTTGGTGCTGTCGAGTGGATTAGTTGCTGTAATTCTCAGCGTGTGCCTGTATGAAGTAAAGAATTGTCCATTTTCTATTAATTTAAACGTTTTACATGTCTGCAGTGAGAAGTAGCATTCATCTGTGGCAAGAAAATGAAAACTTCATGTGTCCCATTTTTTTCATTCGATCATATCAAGCTTTTCCTTTATTTTCAGACGATTGTTAAGAAAATCTCAGTTTTGTCTGTCGGTCATCTCGGCCCCTCACTTTCATCAGCTGATCTTGTCGATCGTGCGTTTTTTCTTTTTCCAAGAAATGTAGAATTTTTCATAGTTTTTGTTATTTAAATTTTGTGTTATCATGTAACATTAAACTGAAAATGTTTAACAAGCTATCAGACGAAGAAAAAACCACAACATACATGCCATAGGTTAAATTTGATCCTGCGATGTCAAACACAGCTGACCCCTGAGACAACATGGAATGCGAGAACCTGATGCTTTGAGTCAGGTTCGATGGCAACACCCTGGTTGTTTGATCCAATATACCTTCAACTGTAATATTTACCTGTGCGAAAATATTATTTATTTCTGTTTATTTTATGAAAAAGTTTAGGAATTTACGAAGAGTAATAAATAAAATTTGGATCAGATGGTCCTATCTTTAATACACACACACATTCACACGCGAGCGCGCTCACAAAAAGTGTCGGCAAGAATGTCTTATGATTAAGTTCGGAAAGTTCCAAATTAAAAGAAATATATAATGCAATTCAGCAGACACGGTAACCTGCACTAAAGCAGTTGTTTACTGATCAATGGGGGATCAATGGTGTCCAGCCACAACAGATCAACGGATCCTCAGCTTGTCTGAGCACGCAACTGCTCTCACAGGATCCCTACTCCTCGCGAGCAACTGTCCTCTTCGGGGGCAAAAACAGTCCAGAGAAATCTTTACAGACGAAAGTGGACATTTCCAGTTCTGCAGTTGCCATAGTAGCGATACTGTATCACAATGAGTATTTTGTTCAATGGCAGTAGAGAAACTGCAATTACATAGCCATTACGGTAGCTACTGATGAGAAAGTCTGTTCAAAAGTTGTTTTCTTTCCACTCTAGAATAGGAATAACTGTCCGAATATTTGAAATATTGCCGTTCTGAGGCGGTGTATCAGTACAGACAATATAACGATGTCTCTGTTAACACAGGGCTAAGCACTAGCTCGCTAAACTGCTTGCATTTCTCGTTTAGTTTACTCCATCGTCTCGCGAGAACCACGCAGCTAGTGACGTCATGTGCACGTGGATTGTCACTGACAAGGTTGCTCTCACGTAAGTCATCATCGTCTTACCTCGGCATCCCAGACACAGGTGACTGACACACTTGTAGTCGGACTCACTCCCCGCACTGACTGTTCACACGGGCTCAGGGTGAAGTTGAACGCATTCTGGCCGCGTGTGACGCATATTGCAGCCGTTACAAACACTGCAAACCCAAACATCATCATCATCATCAATCAATCAATCAATCATCATAATCATCAATCAATAATCAATCAATAATCAATCAATCATCATCAATCATCAATCATCATCATAATCTAAGGTCTTGTTCTGTTTACTCAATTTGCAAGACTTGATTCGTCTAGGGTTCATTATCGGTTTTTGTTTAGGTTTATTTTCATCTTCGATGCACTTAAAAATAATGTGATCAGGTATTGTTTCACGTACACAAATACACTTGCATTATGTGTACGAGACTATACTTTACATTTCCTCTCAGTATTTCATACTTTAGCTACTCTACTGTGTACCTAAACGAGCTAAAAAGTACAAAATATCTCTGGGATATATAAAAAACCAAAAATCTCCAATCAAAAACAAAGGTAAGACATCATAAATATATTTGTAAAAACACAAACTTTCATTTTCTGTTCATATTTTTTCGTTTGATGACACTGTAGATGCTCTCTCCTTATAATTTAAATTTTATATCAGTTTATTTTAAAATATTTT
>SRHC01002871.1:0-25341 GCA_004794325.1 Pomacea maculata
CTGTTTATTTAGGTTGTTGGGGAGTGAGGTGTTAGAGACAACACTTTTCTGTCGAGGCCAGCTTTGTGGGTCAATGGGACATCATTTATGGGAGGGGGCCGCCCATCTTCTCTCCCTTATTGCCTTACCTTTCCAAACTCTCTCTGGAGTCAGGTACCCATCTGTGACGGCTGGGTGGACTGGGAGAAATTTGCTGCGCTACTCAGGTTCGATTCTCGGTTTGGACGTGTGCTCAAACCACTCAGCAATCAGGGCCCATACAAAATAGGTGGACCCCAAAAATCTAGGCTTAAGCAATCGAGAGAACATCTTCATAGTTTCTGTCCTTTACTTATAGACCTAAGAATTGTGGGTCTAGTGTTGAACGATGGGTGTGGGTCTATTGTGTCCATCAGGCTTTTGCCATTGGCTAAATAACAGTTACTATGTTTCGTGTAATTAAATCAAGTGTACTGTTATAGTCGGCCAGGTAGTCTAAGTAAATGGCCCACATCAGTAAACTTAAGTGACCACAACCAGAAAGGAAATGTTTAAAAGTTTCGCAGAAATGACAGTAAACTTCCGAGAGCTCCTCATTGGTCTCATCATCTTTCTCTATCGACGGAGAGCCGCTGATAATCCGCTTCATACGCGAGACGAAGAATGACCTTATCACATAATTCTTTTCAGGGTGTAAGAGCTCTTCCTTGCGATTTATACCCGGGCTATTATTATACTCTGTTATCATTGGCTACAGGAGATGTTTAAAGATCGCCATGTATAGCAAAGAACCCGGATGAGAACGTTTGTGTGCCAAGCGTGGCGCCCAGCATGAGGAAAGCATTACGACGGCGATAGGCTCAAAGATTAGAAGAGAATGAGCCATTACAGAAAGACAGAGGAAGAGACGGTATATTTTATGCTCCACTAATATCTGTTATGGCCGTTTGAGAGACTGTCACATTGATTTTGAACCGGCGTAACCCTCACGGGCTCTCGCCCTTCCTCAAAACCCATTACTGACTGTCTTTGTCCCTCACACGACTCACTGAGTCAGCTGGTTGTCCTTTCTTTTTCTTTTTTTAGTGTTGTGTTCGGGTTAAGGTCGGCGATAAGTAGGGGCGGTCGGGTGGGGTAACGGTTACCGCCTGTCACCAATACAGTGAAGGTTGACTGTCCTGGGTTCAGTTCTCGTCTCGGGCACGCTGTTCTTTCTCTGCAAGTGGCATCTGTTTACAGGGCTGGCTGCCTTGCCGTGATATAGCCTTAGTTGCTGGCTCGGCGTAAAACACCGATTCCCTCCCCCTCGGCGATAAGTGCCTGACTGCTGCTGGTAACCGTGTAACTGTGTAATGCAGTTTAGAGTAAACATCGTAATCTTGTAACAAACACACAATTAATGCAGGATTTCCATATGAATCTGATTGGTTGTTTTCTGGATCCTGTTGTGAATTACTGTTTGTTTCTGTCTCATCGGTTGATGAATTATATCGAGAAACAACGTGATGTAATTCGAAACCAAGTATTTTGCTAGCTTTCTTGTTTGATTTTCCTTCTCACTTTTCAAACCGGAATACATAATTATGCAATGCGCGTCGGAGTCGAACAGACTTCTTTTACAAAATAAAACAAAAATAAATCAAAACAAAACAAACAAGAAAAAAAGAGCAAAAAACAAAAACACACACAAAAAAAAAAAATCTCGAGCACAAAAAGGGACAAAACATTGATTTGAAAAATAAAATATCTGCAGTGTTCACATTGACAACCATTCACTTCATCCATTACAGTATAGTGACTACGACAAAACAATTACCTATTTGAGCATTAAAAGACAAAGTGCATTTAATGGCAGAAGTCAGTGTAAAAAAAAAAAAAAAAAAGGCCGCAGGCAAGACACGGCTGTCCCATGGTCACCAGCGATGCCTTAAAGTGACAGGGGAGACAAACATAAATTTGTAAGAGTAATAACACATTACCTCCCTTTAGTTAATTTTTTTAAAAAAGGTTGTTTCCCTCAGAAAAGGAAAATTACAAAATAATCTTAATTTTTAATATTTGATCTTTAATATTTTTAAACAAAAAATCATGTAGTGAATGCAGTCTTTGTTTGCGAGTGTCTGGAAACCAGGCTGCTGCAGAAGTTTGTCGATTTTGCTGCTTACCTGTGCAGGGGAGAGAATCACGATAAAAGTGAATATTCCATTATGCATGTGGTCATTTTTGTCACTGTTTCGCCGCCCGCGACATACAATGGACTTCATCCTAAAGGTACGTTTACTATTTCTTTGTAATAAGTAACATTGTGCAAGCTGATTAAAACTCTTAAAAAAAAACTTTCATTTCCCCCTTCTGAAGCCCATATACTAAAGGGCCGCTGAAAGCAAGCAAAAAAGATACAGTGCTACATCCTCAGTAAATAGGTGATAAAGTAAAAGACCACGTGATCTGAGGAGGGTGTGGGCAGATAATATCTAGCCATGAAATTTTAATATAAATTGCTTAAACCCCTTTACAACTATAAAAAGAATAGAATAGTCTTATCTTCAAAAAGATAAAAAAAACTTAAGTTTACTGGCCATGTGATCCCGTGCCGTACAGACGAGTTAACGACATCTTCAAGTCTGGCGCAGTCCAACAACTTTTTGGAGATCAGCAATAGTTTTCAAATAAGTGTGTTCAGTACAAATATATTTAGTACACATATACATGTTTAATAGATGACATATACCTGGCTATTTCACGCGGTTTCTACAAGGCCTCAATGTAATATGTAGCAACTTGCTTGTCGAGTTGTGCACACTCTCTTGTCAATACAGAGTATACATGTAGGTTAGTGTGTTATTTAATTGTCACAACTCCGACGACAGGCCCATTCCGGTGACGAGCAGCTACTCCATTTTGCATTTGATCCTGTCTTCGCTTCAGTGGCTCTTTTTATCAGCGTCCTACCTTTTGTGGGAAACGAGAGACACACGGCAAAGGCCTCTAACCTCCCATGATTCTATTTGATTCTTCAGCTTTCAACCTTGGAAAAAAAACCTACGTGTAAAGTGCAGTGGGTCGAAACTGAGAACTTGGCTACCAGGAAGAAGACTTGAAGTGAACGCAAGGCGACGAGATCGGAATGTCTGTGTGGAGCTGATCTTGAAGCAGGTGAATAAAGGAGCTCAGGATAATGGGCGCACGGATTCAGACAAGAAGAACAGGAACAATGGCAGTTCCTCTCACAGCTGCGTTCTTGATGACAGTAAGACGTGTAATCTTGAGTATATTTAAAACAACGTTTGGCTTCTTCTCTGTACACACTTTGGATTACACTTTCCTTGACCTCAGTTTTGATAGCAAAAGCTCTCTATTCTTCTCTCTGTGCGTGTGTGTGAGTATGTGTGAGTGATGCGCACATGCATTGATTCTTGTATGAAAAAGTAATGCATGACAATTAAATATGCATGTATAATTGTGTGTTTGGATGCGTATGCATGATTCTTAGCTACCAGGAACTAAGTTTGGCATTAAGTTGAAGGCAAGTACGAATCTACTTGCCCACTGTGTGTGGATTAGCACTGGTATGATAAGCATTTTAAATTTAAACACTTCTTTTTTTTTTTTTGGTGTTAACATTTCACAAGTATCAGGTAAAAACGATAGATAGTGGCGACCTTCCACCGAATGTAGGAGTCTTTGCTGAATTTGTCACAGTTTAACCACGAACTTCTATTACTTGACTGCTGGTAGACATTTTTTTTCCAGTTAACTGCTAAAACGAGGCAGGTGTGTACAAAGCTTCCGGATTAGTCATAATCTTTGTTTAGGCTCGCCGAGACTAACAGCGGAGAACTTTGCAAGAGGCTAAACGTTGGTCTTGGCAGACAGACAGCAGTCCACCTATCACACGTACACGTCCGTAGCTTAACACTCGCACAGTTCACTTGTTCTCAGAAAGGAAGGACATTACTTGCCCTGATGGAGTGTGATTAAACGTACTCTAAAAACTAAGAAAGAAATGCCTGTCGAAGAAGGTTAGGCTTTATGTCGTATCAAAGTAAAGTCACTGGGAAAGTTATAAGATGTTGCGCAGGGTTTTTGAGCGTTAGGTGCACATTGCATCTCAGCTGTGGGCTCTTTCTTCTGATGTTACTTTGCGTGTAATGGGTGATGTATAATGGTGGGGCAGGCACACTGCCATTCATTATTTTTTTTCGCAGCTTCTTGCAATTCATCTAATAGTGTCAGGTAGCAGAGGGTTGATCTCCTTTCCTTCGGACAGAATATAAATTCCTATCCTGACGCCCCAGTTTACAAATTTCAACTGCTGAAGGAATCAAATTTCCAAACTCATACAGCACGCAGCTTTCCCACACCAATGCTACAGTTATATTGCTTATGCTTTTGTGCGTAGACAGGGTCGAGAATTTTTAAAATCCATCTGTCATAATGTGTTTCCTTTCCCTTGCTGATTTTCAGATCATTATACGAGTGCAGTCGGCCTCGGAAACAATGGGTAATCTTACCTTTGTATGTCCTGATGGTAAGCACAAAGCTATTCCTCTTATTTATTAACCATTCACTCAATTACTTCATGACCTTTTTCTTGGTGTTTTAGTAACCACTTTGTCAGATACCTTCTCAGATTGATTATATTTTTATTTTAAACCTATTTCAAGATAAACTATCTATAATTTTTGTGATATTGTTATCTATATGAATATATTCAAATATAAAAGTTAACATTTGTGCAAATCTACTGTAAGGAGTATTCACAACATTTCTATGTTATGTTATTCGGACGTTGAAAGTCTGTATTTCTCGTGCTAAAGTCGCAGTTTTTCAGAAGCACGAGAAATGCAGACTGTCAGCGTCTGAATAGTCCCAACTGTCGCTCGTTCTCTCCCTCTTTGACTGGTGTTGACTGCAGGCAATGTTGTGAATGGTGTACCAACGTGACAATATTAAAGTAAACCGAAAAACACGGTAACTGTAATGGTCACTAGAAGCTTTAAAACGTTTGACGAACATCAAAGATGCTTACGATGTAGTATCATAATAGGATGAATTCATTTTTCGTCATTTGCTACCTGAGTATACTGTGTTTGGGGTTTGGAACATTCACTATCGTCAGGTTCAAACATGTAAGGTTTAATACTTAAGGCTAGATAAAACTCGTCTTCTCCCCTAGAGCACGATAGATGGAGATCGTCCGATAACCCGATGATGCATTACCTTCTGACCGTTGTAAAGTATGCTTAGCGAGACAGCGTGGGCCACACCTGTGCTAAAGTAGCACCTTGGACTTGAGGACTATAGGGGAAAATCATCAACTTTGAAATTAAGTAATAAATAAACCGCTGTGTTTCAGGCGCTAAAACATACAGAACATATTAATATCATCTGAACCTACCACAATCTGTTATCACTACGATCAATCGGGTGGGACTTTAAGGGTTTGTTTCTTAGTATTGTTTTACTCAAACGTTTGTGAATATCAGTATTCAGCAAAATATTTGGAAATAATGATTGATAAAAGACGCTAGTTGCTAGATCACCTTTCGCCTGAAGCAATTTTTGTGTACTTTAAGGTTTTATTAGTTGTTTACCTGGCAAGTTAAGCATCGCTCTCACCAGACTAGAATTTATGATTGCAGGCTGGAGGATAAAGGCACCGGATTGCTTCCTCATAGCGACGACGCCAGCAACCTTCACGTCTGCCCAGGACACGTGCTCAAAGTATGAGTTCCACATTCCAAATATTGTCCGTTAAATGCATGTTATTAAGTAATCTCTGGTCGTGATATGATGAAATCTGGTAAATAAAACAACCTGGGGACGTGTACTCGTACACTATGCAAAAGTAGATCATATTAAAAATTTTCTGGAAAACTCCATTCGCCGACGGAAAGATAATAGCCTACGACGTTTCAAGTATTTTGCA
This sequence comes from Pomacea maculata, assembly GCA_004794325.1. NCBI lineage: Eukaryota > Metazoa > Mollusca > Gastropoda > Architaenioglossa > Ampullariidae > Pomacea > Pomacea maculata. Next base: position 5,912 of record SRHC01002871.1, read on the forward strand.
CAAGGACATATTTTTATTTAAAGAAAGACGTGGCAGCACCACAGTGTTTATATCCCCATACTGTAGAAACACTGCAGTAATCCCCAGTGCAGTGCCGGCAGTTAGTTGTCTAAATAAGTCATTTCATGTAGTGCTCAAAATTATGTATTTAGCGACAGAAATACAATACTCTAAATCTCTTGACTGTTGAATAAATATAGAAATAGTAAATTTATAAAAAATGTTTTTGTGTTAAAGCAGAATGTTTACAGACAATTTACAGAAAATTATCAACAACGAGCTGTGATTGAAAAGTATAATTCAGTGTGTATGCAATGTGTGAAGCACCAATACAACTATCAAATATGCATTTTTTAAAATATTTGTCAATGAAACTTGTTCTGTCTAATATTGTCCATTTTATTAATCAGCTGTTAATTTTGTTAATATTATTTTAGTCAAGTAAGATTTCACTGTATTTCTAATAATTATTTTAAATCCTTGCAAAAAATCTCATCTGGAAATAACAAATCAGAAAATAGTGAGTACTGAGATAACTGTCTTTGAATAAAGCGGTTTTGACTACTTCAGAGATGAAAGAATTTTCGTCATTACTTTTGCCTCTTTCTCAGGTATGGAACCACTCTTGTGATTCTGGATGATGAGAATGAGTCGCTAATGGTCAGTCAACTATTTCGACAGGAAACCTTATCTTTTTCTCATTTCTGGATCGGAAACATAAAACTTAGTGAGTCACAAACCTTATTATGGCAACCATATTCATCGATGACTAGAAAAGATACAAATCAAACTAAGCGTCCCTAAGTACAAGAAAAGGGACTAATAAGATCATAAATATCTACAGAAGGACTATATTATTAGCATCCATACTCTTCCATGCTATACTATGTATTTGATGAAGTATATGGTATTCTGGTTTCTGTGTACTAGTATTTTTAAGCCGTCAAGTTTGGGTTGGGTGACTGATACATTTTCAATAAGAAGTAATAATAAAATTTGAGTAAAACTTTCAGATTGAAGTAACTTTTATTAAGTTCCTTTACCAAGTGTTTTTTTTTTACCTTACTGCTTGTGCCCCATATCCGGCTACAGTTTTCTACGATTTACACCGCTGCTTCACTGACACTTTCAGACGAACAAAGCATATGTGAAGGACAGTGGGACATACAACAGCCTTCAAATATTACCTCGGCCTACGTGTCGTCGTCATCAGTCAATGGACGATGGAGTACGACCGATCCTGACACAAGGCTGCCTTTTGTCTGCAGGTTTCACGCGTGCCTAGAAGGTGGCCCCTTCTTTCTTTATTTCATTTGTCAGAATGAATGCACATATCTTTTCGTGTAACTGCATTTATGTGCAGCCGGTATATCTCTTGAAATGCCAGGCCCAGTATGATAAAGCAAAAGTATGTTTTCCAGGAACATTTCGCTGCATGGACGGGTCTCAGTGTCTGAACAACGCCTGGAAGTGTGACGGACTGTATGACTGTCCCGATCAGTCGGATGAAGCAGATTGTGGTGAGTGACCTCCCTTCCTCAGGTATTTAAATTGTTACCAGTCATGTGGTTGGTCAACACAAAATGTTCTTCTATCTGTTAAGAATTAAGTTTAAAGGAATATTCTTAGAAACATATAATATCACTCAAGCCTAGGTCTGAGCTTTGGTATCCATACACCCCCTTACATGTAGATTTTGTTTCAGTGCAAGTATGTTTTCTTGTGTAAGAGTGTCCTAATATGTGCAGCTGCTTGCTTCTGTCTTTTGGCTGCATAAAAGAACACATAGACTACCGGCTGAGCAATTTATTTCTTTGATATTATTTGCAATATGCAGCGGCATCATGCACCAGCTACATACAGGAACCAACCGGAAGTCTGAACGTGACGTATGAAGCCAACAGGCCGTGCACGTGGGTCATTGAAGGGGTTGTTGGACAAACTCTCTCCATAACAGTAAGACTTATGGACCGATGATGATTTGGGTGTTTAATCTGTTTTCTGTCTTTGATGACTTTAAAATCATCCGATCATTATTTTATGTTAGTCATGGGTTCAATCATTGACAATTAAAAACAGACGTAAGACGTGATTTGTAATCCATTATATGTTCGCATTTTCATATGGGTATACTTTCTTTGCCTGTTAAGAGCATCTTAAGAATGTTTCTGCTAAACTGCAACACACAGGAATGTTTTGGAGTATAACTGTAGAGGCATGCGACTTGGTCTGTGCCCTCAGGTAACACTTTCTTTCTCTGCTTTCAGTTTCACACTGTGGACCTCGAGTGCGACGTTGACTTCATAGAAGTCTGGAGCGGAGGTCCAACAATAGAGACCAGCACCCGGAAGGCCTTGCTCACCGGAAGTCGGACAAATCAAACCGTATATGGCGACAACAACTTCCTCATTATCAAAATAATCCCAGATCTGTCTGTTCAAGGAGCTGGTTTTACAGCCACTTGGCAACCAGGTAATTTCTGTAGATTATCCTGATTTCAGGCTGCACCGAGAGGTGCCCTCTGCAAGAGTATCGACTAGTACGTGGTACGTATATTTAGTGACCGAGCTTGTTCGGATGAAGTTGTTAAAGGTAATGTACAGTTTCTTGTGCAATGATTTAGATGGTAAATGAGAAGGGCGTTTAGTGGAATTACTCGAACATTCTGGAGCTTTCCATTGAATCAGTTTATTTGAGGTCATACAATCGTGTCGGTGTTAGAAAATTGAAACTAGCAATTTTAACACAATTTGCGTTAGTTTCAGGAAATTTTAGTGCATTGGACACTGCCGTCAACTCCCATTCCTGTTGGTCATGGGTATGTCCCGACGGAAGCAGCCTTTACTACACATTCAATTATTCTTTGTGTGTGTGTCTCGGGACATATCGTCCAGCAGGTGGTGGAACATGCAAAAGTAAGTTCAGATACATGTACCGCTAACTAGTTTGAGCTAAAAATGCCAAACAAAAAGTTATCCCTTAAAGAATCAGAGAAATATATGTGAACGTAACCTGAAATAAGATTTAATAATCTTCAGTGTCACGTGTTTCACAATGCACATTGAGATTAAAAGCCTTCCACACGTACAGATCCTTGGTCAATTGCGCATTTTGAACGACATGATATGAACGGTTTAGCTTAGCTGCTTGCGATTGGCTAACTTGTCAGTAGGACGAACGGTGAGTTAGATGCATTATGGGTATCATTCTTTAGTTGCGGATTTCAAAAGTAACAAAGTGTGTGTGTGTGTGTTACTAACAACATGATGTAGAGATAGCAGGAATGGACAGTAAGTCGAAATGTCCGTTAAATACATGATGGGTTCTATACTGCATAATTACGACTGCGGTACAGGCATGTCCAGCGAATTCGACATCTACTTCCCCAAACGCTCCAACACGAAGCTCCAGCCACCACAGATGTTCCTAGCCGAGGTAGACGCGATCAGTCTCTCCTTCTGGATCGCTTTTCTCAGTGACACCGAGTCTTTCCCAGTGCAGATTGTGAGGTCGGTCCTTTGTTATATCACCTTCTGTCTCTATCTCACATACACATATCCACTCACACACACAAAATTACACTATTATATCTAATCAAGAAAAAGAAAGCAAAAATTTAGAAAAAGATAAAATAACTGAGCGTGCAAACATGTAACGTATTTGACATGTAGAGTCATGTTTGTCTGGGACTGAAAATGAACAAGTTTGGAATATTTTCTATTCAACACTTGTGTCAAAAGCTTAACATACTTTCAGTGAAACATCATCACAAAACATAATGATAATTTTATGATAATTGTTCCTTGTGTTAGCATCATTAGAACCTGATACATCTTTTCTAGTTTTTGCTTTGTAAACCAGCTGTTGACAAGTATCAGATTGCAAGGCCCTAGGGATTACAACCAAACACCCAAACACAAATATACAAGCAAACATGAATCGTTAGTAACAAAATTATCTCAGTTATGCCTTCCTGCCATTCATGTTTTAAGATTATTTCTTATTCCAAATCATTTTTCTGCTATCCGAAGGACCTTTATAAGATCAAATTGCTAACATAATCTACAGTGATAACAATATGGACAAAGTGATCCTCATCTCAAGATACGTCGTCAACTTTGGCGGTGTGGTGGAAGTAAACATCACCGACAGCAACGGACGGCCACAGCCTCTGCCAGTGGGAGGCGAATGGACCTTTTTTGCTGTCACATGGGATATGACTGGAACGTACAGCATCTACATCAACAATGATACCATGGCGAAAGACATCCCGATTCCAAGCCAGACACTTCCGCCCCAAGGATATCGGGGTATAAAAGTGTTAGTGTTGATTTGTCCATTTCAGTTTCAGTAAACATTGTAACATGTATTACCACATAATTTTGCCAAAAAATGTAAATCTATTGATATTTAATTTGTTGAAAACTGTGTCAACAGTCTGTATCTTTACATGGGCGAGGACTTTGTTGGCTACATCTCACAACTCAAAGTGGTGAACGGCATTCTGACCAGAGAGGAAGTAATGACACTGTACAACAACCCGTATGCTTCTCTAAATTTTAACTTGCGTTATCTGTGGTCAGAGTACCAGTTGAATTCCAGGGTAAGATTTATTTACCCTAGCTCCGTGAAACAAAACAGAACCATGTGTCATGGGGGCAAGTATGACAACGATTGCGAGGACGAACCAGGTACCTGTAGCTTAATTTTATTTCGTAACATTTCGCTGTCACTATTGCCTCCCTTAGATCTATTTCTTTTCGTTTTCTTTCCTCTTTTCTCAGTCTTATTTTTAACAGTAGAGTACCCTGAGAATACCTTTTTAGTATTGTATTTCTGTGTTCTTCATGTCATCATTTATTTTATCTCGTCTTTTAAAATATTTGAGATATTGACCCACTCTATTCTTAACTGTAAACAGTTGTACACAATACAAGGGTAATTCATTTGGTACTGATGATTTCATGCCCTTTCAAACCGACTATTTATATTTTGATATGTTCGTCCGTTGAAAGTAGAGGATGACCATACATTCAAGAACTTATTTATGGTCTGAAGATTACTGGTGAGTTCAATCCTCGCTAGAAATTATCTTCCACAAGTGGGATAGTGTGGTGTGGACACCCGAGACTTGCAACGTTGTCTCTTTAGAGTGAAGACGCGCTTAGCTCATGGCTTCTATCATTTTCACGTGGCAGGCGGCTATCCTTTTTTTGGTAATTGGACTATGGTAGTATATTTCACCTACTGAGAAACTAAGGCTTTGTTTCACTTGGATTGGAATAGTGAATCAGTCGTTAAATTACGGCCTGACCTCAATCTTTATATAGCTTGACAGAAAGGTTATCTGATCCGGGAGCTTTATTTCTAGAAATCTTATGACTTCTTATGAGGGTAGCGCTTTGGACATAGATTTCACTTTGGGCAAGTGGACGATAGAAGATAAGCGATTTAGGATCCTAAGTCCCATCTATACTAAAGACAGGAGAGGAACCAGAAGACTGTGAAGCCCACACTTTAAGTTAAGAAAACAAATTCTTTTTAAAACAGAATAAAACTTGTAAAAAAGCTTGAAATCCTCATAGCTAACGTTTGCTTCTTGGAGCTATCAATCTGATTCCAGTAATTTTTGTAACTAAAAGTTACGGAATTAGCTTTCATCTATCAATTTAGTGCTGGGTTTTAAAACACTTCTTGTAAATAATTCAGCTGACGAAGTTAAGCTGATTTTGATGATACCATTTTCTATTTGCTCTCACGAAGAGCGCTAGGTTTCTACTTCTGCTGCAGTCAGACATTTATTTATATGTGGCACATTAAATCCTGTAAATTAGTGTCTCGTCCTTGTCTTCAGACAAAACGTCGCCATTTGTAAATTGCTCCACGTCAGAGCTCAAAATTCCCACCTACCGTCAAATAGAGTTATTTGACTACGTGAACCCTCTCATGGTCTTCCCTGATGGTGAACTAGTGATTACGAATATGAATGGTGAGTATTAAAAGGTTTTGATCTTTACAATGCTAGAAGTAAATTCAGAGAGTAAAAACTTACTATTAATAGAATTCTTCTAAATTTAAAATCAGAATAGAGGCAGCTGAGCTATTTTAATTGCAAAATGTAATACAATTTCGAAACTATGGTTGAAACACCAGATAAATGACCGATAGAATTCAGTAGAAAATTTCACTGATTACATGATCACTCCTCATGCAGAAAGCAACTATCTTCTACACATCTGTAGCCGACAAGTTGTTGGGGATTTGCCTATGTGTTATTGCAGTTTGGACAGATTTTGAAATGATATTACGAGAACTGCTTTATGACATTAGAAACTTCTGGTAATAATAACAGAGTAATTGTCGCTCATTTCTTCAGATATCAAACTTTGCTTAGAAGTACGGCGATCTACTGTAAACAGAAAGTGATACTTTTACGCTATTCCATTTGTAATGATATTTCATATGAATATTGGGGAGTGGCTATCTTGGGTCAACACCTTGTGAATAGATGTGGAGAGATGGAGGCCATGGGCTACGGTAGCTTTTGAGTGTATATAGGAAGGTCGGGTGCAGGTAGTACACTAGCGTGTGAGTGTATACGGGATGATGAGGACACATGGCAAATATCTTTTCGTGTCTAAATACGATACAGTCTGCAACTTTCTTGATGACCTGCAGGAACGCTGTTGACCTTCGGTGCCTACCGCGTGGTGTACGCATCCAGAGACACGGCGGGCAACGTCGCCATGTGTCGCTTTAACGTCTATGTGCAACGTGAGTTGACGTGATGCAGGTTCCCATCTCCAACTAGCTACGTGACGTGCTGTATATGATGCATCACGGGCGATAAAGGGTTTGATGGTGTCGATGATAGAAATTAGCAGGAGACGTGCCTTCAGTCGTTACAGCTGTAATGCTGAAAAATCCTTACTGGTTAACATTTTAAAACACGTTTTACGAAAATTTTTATATTAAGATGCAATTTGCCTTTCCTCTTTTATTTACGTTTTTATTAATTCTTCAGAACGCGTTCATTCAAATTGTTGTCACTGACATGAGTGCGAACCAGAATGTGTCAAGATTAGAATTCTTGTATTAACGGCGTCGGCGTGGGTCATCTTACTATCATATTCGCTTTTAACATCAAACAAACCCTGTGCAGGTGAAGATCATGTTTGCTCGGATGTCGAGGCTAAATATGGCGATTCCGTTATGATCCCTTGTGGTGAACCATATTCATGGGAAGTGACGTGCCTGGATGTCAACAGCATCACGCCCTTCACGCCCAAGATCGTCGTGTGCGGCAAGCTGGGCTCCTACAACTTTGATGATCAGTACACTCTACCTCCAGCACAACCATGTAGTAGTGAGCATCACAACCTTTGTTTCATAAAGAACCAAAGCTTGCTGAAACCAAACGCGTTCACGATCATCGGAGTCATTATTCGAATTAAATAAATTTAACGAAATGTATAAAAACAACTGTGACATAAAAATAGGACATAATTAATTGGGTATACCTATTTTTGTGAAGTAGCTCCCATTGGTACTTGGGACATTTGCCTTATTCTGTTACTTTTCACCACTGCTTTACCTGCATTTTTCTATTTATGCAGCCAAGGTTGGCTCTTCTGTTGTTTTGTTGAACGTCACCCTGCTTTATCAACTGGACGTCCCCTGTGCCGGCATGGAGAGTTCTCTGATGATGATTCTCGCAAACAAAACAATGAGCTGGCGTTCTTATCGGCTACTGTGTAGTGACGACGGCTTCTGTGGCATATGGAATATTTATACACAAAATTGCTTCGAAGACTACTACATAGTGGGGAAAATAGAGATCTATCTATCGTAAGCTCTGTCAATATTGTTTTCCTTCCTGATTGTGGAAAATAATGGAAAAATGTATCCTTTCCTTTTCTAACACTATTTTGAACCGTTTTATGAGTCATCAGTATGCTACGTTTTTGTGATATCGGTTCGTTAGAATATTTTTGTTACTAGTATATTTGATTCCATTGGTGTTTAACAGCATTTTTGTGAGCTCAGCTTGCTACAATATTTTATTATATCGAGGTATTAAAATACTTTATTACATAAATATGGAAAAAATAGTATTATGATATGAATAAGTTAAAATATTTCGCTACAACTATTGTTTATAACACTTTTGTAATATCAGTTTGTTAGAATAGCGTTTCTAATTAGTCGAATGGTCGTTGCGTCGACCAGAAAGTTTAAGGTACGAGGAAGATAAGAGGACGAATATAGTTGTTATTTGTTATCTTTTGCTTTATCTGTGTTAAAATGTTACGGAGTGCCAATTTCTAACGCTGTTGTACTCGAGGAATTACATTTCGATCAAAAACTATGCTGAAAAAAAATGCAAACAAGTGCACTTCACATTTTGGCAGACTGGCCGGTCCAAAGACGTCCGAGGGCCGTAGTGTGCCCACCCCTGTGCTAGAGGAACTATTTACCAATAAGAGTTGCTCCCATTTGACATAAACTGTGATTATTGTCAAAATCAAGTACTAGTATTGTAATACCTGACTCTTCTTTTTCTGTTTCACTGGCATCCAGTAAAGATAGAGCCTCCTTTGCTGTCACTCTCATCAGAACAGCTGCAATAGAAGACAACGCTTTTGATATAATCAGTGTAAGACTCTTATTTTTAAAACATTTTCCTTAAAATATATTTTTAAAAAGTCTCATCCAAGTTTTCAAAAGGTAGTTTTCTATTTTAGTTTGTCAGATCTGTATTTTTTTCCTCTAGATGATAAAATATGAACTATTTCCGAGCGGGACGATAAGAGATAAATGTTTGTAAGCAAAAATTACTCGCAGGCAAAGTAGCATCGGTTAATGTTATAAAGATTTTGCTAAGGAAATAAATGTCGTTTAAAAAATTGTTTCTTCTTTCCACAGGACATAGTGAATGCAAGTGTGATCAAAGATCAAGTGAATGTTACCCTAAACTCGCGATGTAATGATATATATGGTTTCGGGGAGTTCGAAGATGTGTGTGGTAAGCATCTGCTATTGGACAGCGACTGAGAAAGCACTCGTTATTTATCCTTTTGGCTCTGTTTCGGCTTTTATTGTTTTACTTTTTTGTCTTTAGGTATGTTTCAGGTTTTGATATGAACTAAACTCTCATTCCTAAACAGTCATGTAGGCAGTTATCTAAATGAACTTGAACGTACAGTGGAACCTCGGTTAACGAACTTAATCCGTTCTGGAAAGTTGTTCGTTATCCGAAATGTTCGTTATCCGAAACAATTTTTTCCATAAGAAATAAAGGAAATAGATTTAATTGGTTCCCAGCCCTTGTTGACTGGCTAATATTTGAAAGTTAAAGGCTATATAGGTATTTGTTTTAATGAGAACAGTTATGAAACAAAATAAATGAAGTTAAATAAACATAAAAACATTAACGAAAGCATTTAAACATCAGAAAACTTGCCGTTTTGACGGCGTGGGTGGATGGAGGTGTGGGGAGGAAGGGGTGGAATTACTGCTTTGATTCCCCCTCCATGAGCACACGTGACATTGTAAAATCGGGATGACTTCCTTTTCTGTAGCTTTGAGGTTCAAGGAAAAAACTTGTCCAGTGTCTGCTCCTTCTGTCTTTTTTGTAAAACTCTTCGGTAATACGACATCACATGTCCGACAGACGCATGCCACCTTCATACTTTGAAATCATTTCCTTTTTCAATTCATTTGTTGGCCGCTTCCTTGTCATTACCTCACTGCTATTAATTGCTCTTAATCTTCTTTGGAGCCATGATTGAGGATTATCTTACTAAAATAAAGCACAAAAATCACTAAATAAGTAGGATGCGCATAGATAAGGAACGACCGATCGTAACTGTGTCTCGAGCGCGAATGATGACATGCTGGTCGGTCACGTGTGGTTCACGTGGCTGTTGGTTATCCGAAATTTTGTTCGCTATCCGAGACAAATTTTTGACAAAATTTTTGTTCGTTATCCGAAATTTTGTTCGCTATCCGAGACAAATTTTTAACGAAATTTTTGTTCGTTAACCGAAAAATTCGCTATCCGAGGCGTTCGCTAACCGAGGTTCCACTGTAGTTGCACAGCCTTCTCATGGACGCACATACTTCTAGGAAAGAATATACGATTTTACTTAGCTAAGTGTACTTAATTATCTCTGACATCATATACAGCTGCAATCATATGCCACAACACCTCTTTTTCTTAAGATAGACTGTTTCACTCAAGTGTTTAAAATTTATTTGTTTAGTCGCCAGTTATAGCTGTTTCAGCGCTTGTTCGAGAGTTTGACATTTATCTCTAATTTCTGGATTAATGCTTTCTTGTTACGGTGATCACACATTGATGTTATTTATTATTTCAAATTTTCAGTGGATTGTGTAAGTGGCAGTTTTCTGAACTTGGCAACACAGAGGTGTGAACAATGTCCTATAGGCTTCTACACCGACTCGAGTGGGTTGAATAATTGCACACAATGTCCTCAGAATCAGACAACTCTTCGAGTGGGCTCAACATCCTGCGTTGGTCAGTTTTATGGAGGAACAAAAGTCAAAGTTTAATTTAAATCTGTCAAAAATAGAGCTGTCGGTTTATTTTTGTGTAAATCAGATAAACCAATTACGCGTATTCGAAATAATGTTTTTAGCAAAATTTATTTATACCGACTATGTGTGTTTTCTTAATTTCAGAAGAGTGTTCTGAAGGTCATTATTATATTTTAACTTCTGGCGCATGCCAACCTTGTCCCATGAGCTTTTACCAGCCAGACAAAGGGAAAGTGGCTTGCTTCCCTTGTCCACCAGACACCTTTACTGAAAGGGAAGGAACGGTCTTCTTGGATGAATGCCGCGGTGAGTGTGACTCTGTGTCCGATAAATGCAATCGTGGGCATGGGACTAGAATATCTATTGAATACCACTGCAGATGTATATATTTATATATTTATTATATTCAATAAATACCACTGTGTGTATATATGATATGAGATAATGGATTGCTGTGGCCATATCTTTTCCTTTCTCGCTTTCAGAAATTTTATATATTAATCTGTCTAGATATATATATCTGGTAAATATTACTGCATACATGAGAACATTTTTTTTATGAAAGTCAAAAGACGGCCAAGGTTTGATCTTTGTGGTTCAAATGTCAGCGAAGATTTTTCTCTCCTCAAGAGGATATCATGAAATTTCGTTCATTGAAAATTATTATCTCAGTCATCATGAGAAATATTACCCGCAATAAACAGACACGCATGATTGCTTTATGTATTTTTATGAAACTTAAGATATAAAAATAAAATAAATAATTACCTCAAAGGCTTTTTGCATTCAAGCATGTCCACGTCAGATAAGCTTAGAAACTTTCCGGTTATAGCTATTTGTATTTTCTGTTCACAACGCTATCAAAAGTCCTATCTCCAAAACAGATCAGTTGTCAGTCTCCTCTGATTTATTTTTTTTTTATAATAGCTCACGCACTTACATTACTTAAAATTTCGAAGGATGGCAAATGGAGTTTTAATTCATGCTTTATTGTGTCATCCTGTTATTACAGTTGAGTGTTCAGCGGGGTCCGAGGACCCTGGTAACAACATCTGTCAACCTTGCCCGAGAGGATCTTACCGATCCAACTCGTTAGAAGACCGATTCCTCAGGTGCACCGCATGTAACACCAGCTTCACCACCGTCACCACCGGCTCTACATCATCTAGCGACTGTAACATCAGTAAGCCAAGAACTAGCATAAGACTAATAACATTTCCTCTATCTCAAATAAACTAAAATAACCTACATTTATCATTTTGCATTCTACGTTAGGAATAAATAACACAGACATCCCACTATGTGTGTGTAAAAGAAATGAAGGAGATAGTGAATGTACGGTGAATAAGAAAAACACATTAAAAAAATTTTCCAACGGTCTATTCTCCTGGCCACAGGCATGTCGCCACTACTACTACTGATGAAGACGCAGACTTTATGTAACGCACACTCACTCTCTTATGGAGGATGTAAAAGCAGACACACGTTAGTCGCACAGGGTCAGGACAGGGTCACAGTGAAGTCACCATTCTGAAGAAATGCATCTCAAGCATAGACTTAAAGGTGGTAAGAGAATCAGAATGACGAAGGCTGCAAGTTGATGGGCCTAGGTAGGAAAAAAATATCTGTCCATATCCATACATATTTGTATTCGTCAGATGGTAGTGAGTTTAGAGAGGTACTGAGGACCACAAATACAGGGAGGGTCGGGAGCTCTGGAATCTTCCTCTGTGGCACTTGCTTGGTCATGAAGTCGTCTTAGTTGCTGGCTTGACGTAAATCAGTAGTTCTCTCCCCCTTCTCCATTTTTCCCGCCCAAGAATCAACGTGACTAGCAAACTAAAGTTTTCAGATCAAAAGATTCTTTTTATACAAATGTTCTCTTTTTGCAGTGCTGTGTCCACCCGGTTATGAAGACCCAGGAAACTGGACATGTCAGCCTTGCCAGCAAGGATATTTCCGATCAAACTCGCTCGCTGATGGTTTTGGAGAGTGTACTGCGTGCAATGCCGCCTTCACTACTTCAGGCGTCGGTTCCACATCGAGTGACAACTGTAGCATCGGTAAGCAATGAATAATGAACATTCGACAGCTGTAACATCAGTAAGTGACAAGTAATGATCAGACATACTAATCTGTAAACTATAACATATTCATACAACCATTTTTCTGCACTCTGTACAGTTATAATAATGGTAAGTTGTAAATTACTTATCCTATTTTCCAGCTGCCTGTTCCCCTGGTTACATGCGTGACGCCACCACTAACCAGTGTGAACTGTGTGATTACGGCTACTACCAGCCTGAACAGTGGCAAGACACGTGTATCCCCTGTAACACCAGCTACACCACCAACAACACCGGCAGCACCAGCTCCAGCGACTGTATATGTAAGGGCTGACTCTTGTATAATGTTTCCTTTAAGAACATTTCTTGACAACATCACATCAGTCTTGTGTAAAAGAAACGTAAATAAACATGTAAAACGATAAAATAAAATAATGGTTGGGCCATTGGAGTTAGCTTCATGTTGAATTGTGTTGTCCTTGTGTTACAGTTGTGTGTCCAGCGGGGTCCGAGGACCCTGGTAACCACACCTGTCAACCTTGCCCCAGAGGATCGTACCGCGCCAACTCGTTACAAGACCGATTTCTCAGGTGCACCGCGTGTAACACCAGCTTCACCACCGTCACCACCGGCTCTACATCATCTAACGACTGTAACATCAGTAAGCCAAGAACTAGCATCAAATAAGACCATCAACTTCTGTGATGAATGCACATTTCTCCTTCCGCATTATGCAACATTTCTTTCTTTCGTTCCTGAGAGCAAGTCTGTCCGACTTCTAGTTTGTCAGTGACTGTGAAGTGGGCTTCTCAGTGTCTGCTGTGGTGACCAGAGTTGTTCTGTCATCGTGGCTCCCTGAGACCGCAGCTCTGTCCATGTTTGTTTGTTTGTGTAGTGGGCAGAGCTACAGACCGTGTTTAGTGGTCTGTGGGCCCGTGTCACATGGGCGGCTGTCAGTGTGACAATGTTCATCAGTAACAATAAAATAAAGATACCATTATGCGTATGACAACAGTGATTGACAGAAGTGCTCGGTAAATGAGATAAACTCGTTGTTTATATTTTGCAGACGCCTGTTCTCCTGGTCACAGGCGTAACTCCAGCACTAACCAGTGTGAACTGTGTGATTACGGCTATTTCCAGCCTGAACAGTGGCAGGACACGTGTATCCCCTGTAACACCAACTACACCACCAGCAACACCGGCAGCTCCAACCCTAGCGACTGCAAATGTAGGGGCTAACACTTACATGTACAGCTTACATTACACATTGTTGCTAAACATGACAGTTCTGTTCTTATACATGACACAGCGCTGTCAGACATTACATGTCAAAGTCATACACATTATTAGTATTGTTAAACATTACTCATCAGTGGCGTAGGAACCTGGGAGCCAGGGCAACCATCCCCTTCAAAACGATAATGAGGGGACAAGAATGTGAACGTCGTTCACTGTCATCATTAAGTTTGCTTACCGCCACCCCACCCACCCAAACAACCAACCCTTCCAGAACAAGTGCTTGTCGCCAACACAGTGAAGACAGGGTGTTCTGGGGATCTTTGTGGTACTTAGGTAACCAAGAAGTAGCCTTAGTTGCTGGCTCGGCGTAAAACACCATTTCCCACACACGCACACACGCATACACTCTTGCCCTGGTAAAAACGAGTGAGCAGAAAGCTAAAAGACTCAGAAATTCTTTTTTTCACCGTGTACAGTCGTGTGTCCATCCGGTTATGAGGACCCGGGTAGTCAGACATGTCAGCCATGCCAGCAAGGATATTTCAGATCAAACTCCCTCGCTGATCGGTTCCAAGGGTGCACAGCGTGCAATGCCTCCTTCACTACTGCAGGCACCGGTTCCACATCGAGCAACAGCTGTAACATCAGTAAGTCATAGATAACGAGCAGATGACAACTGTAATATCAGTAAGTCATAGATAACGAACAGACGACAGCTGTAATATCGTGTCATAAATCGTGAGCAGACGACAGTTTGTAACATCAGTAAATGATGAACAGGCGACAGCTGTAGCATCAGTAAGTCATAGATAACGAACAGATGATAGCTGTAATGTTAGTGTCATAAATCGTGAGCAAATGACAGTTTGTAGCATCAGTAAATGTGAGCAAAGAACAGACGACAGCCATTTCACTGAAGTGAGGAATAATGAACTAACGCTCTAGTCTATAAAGTACAACCATTGCATTCAACCCTTGTCCTCTTTCTTCACTCTCTACAACTTGTATATACACGTGGATTTGTTCAGTTGCAAACTACTTATCCGATTTTCCAGCTGCCTGCTCTCCAGGTTACATGCGTAACTCCAGCACTAACCAGTGTGAAGAGTGTAACTATGGCTACTACCAGCCTCTCAAGTGGCAGGACATGTGTCTCCAGTGCAACGCCAACTACACCACCGCCAACACTACCAGCACTAGCGCCAGTGACTGCAGATGTAAGGGATTTGTGTATAGCTTCTAGGAAAATGAAATTAAGTAGCTGTCTCATTGTAAGAAATCAAAACAATGCTCAAAACATATTCTTCATCTATAATGTATTATATACCTTGACGGCAGTGGGTTATATGTTAATATTTGTCAATGGTCCCAAAGGTCTAACAAAAAGAATTTACTTGTATTTATATTTCTTAGTTTCTTGATGTCTCTCATAAGTGTATTAAAAAAAATCAAAGAGCTTGTGCAGCCTAAGAAGATGATGTTTTTTATCAGTTCATCAGTAATGATACATTCTACAGTATTTTGATCTCTCTAATTTTAGAATATCATTTTCTTTTAAACTACGAAGGGTGATTTGAGTGTAATTTCTAGAAAAATACATCCACGACAAGTTAATTTGTATTGAGTGACATCTATAACTATTGCTGTATTTTCTCTGTTCATACTGTCCACAGTCTATTGCCAGCCCGGGTACGAGGTCCTAACTCCCGGGGTGGCGACGTGTTCCCAGTGCGCCAGAGGAACGTACAAGACCAACGACGGTGACGACAAGTTCCGGGCCTGTCAGAACTGCAGCAGCGGAATGACCACAGATGGCACTGCGGCCTGGTCTGCCAGTCTCTGCAACATCAGTAAGTTAATAGGATGTTCTTTATAAAATGTAGTTTTGATTTTCTTGAATGTATGTTGTGTGTTGACTTTGTGTTCTCTGGAGCATGGTGTGTTGACTTCGAAGACTCGCTAGCACTTGCATCCTTTTCAGATTTATTGTTGCAGACATCTCCTGTTCACTGAAACAGTTATAGGTAAATCTTACGGAGACAGACCATATAACTCTTGTCCCTCACACTGCTTTGTAAAGGTCTTCTGAAATATTTGCAATTAGAAAAAGTAATTTTATAGAGGAAATAATGCTTTTTATATGCTTACGATTCATTTGAACAAATTTTAGTTGCTTTGAAAGTTTTAAACTGTAACATACTGTTCTCAGTCATTACAGATTGTCATAAATGTCTTTTTCTGTGTTTATTTTGTAAAGTTTTGTTCTCATCTGACTTGCAGTAACACACGACTCACTAAGCCACCGCCTTAATGATTTTTGACATGTAATTATTGAGGTTTTATTTTTTATTTGATTTGTCAGCCGTGTGCACGGCCGGCCAGGTGATCATGAACGGCAGGTGTGTGCCCTGTACAGCAAATTTTTACCAGAATGAATCAGTCCCCTTCTCCTACACCAAGTGTACCGCTTGCCCACCTGGTACTGGGACCAGACAGGACGGTCAAACATCCCAGGCGGCCTGCTTACGTAAGTTATCATCATTTTAACAGAAACTAAACGTGCGTGCGTGAGTGCATGTAAAGATATAATGAAAGTCGTAAGACTGTTTGCTGTGTTCTCAAAAGACATCTCTGTTTTCAATTCTTGCCCAGATAGAAAAGCATATTTTTATAAAGCTCTTATCAGAATGATTTAGAGAATGATACCATAGTATATCAACTGATAACAGTAGCGATAATGGTAGCGTGGTATTTAAGCAAAATCTCATCTGAATGTTGTCCACATTGATCATGGTGCCTGTACTCAAGATGTCTGTCTGTCTCAGCAATGTGTGGGCCTGGACAACAGTACAACCTCACAGTCAGTGAGTGTGTCGCCTGTCCTCAAGGCACGTGGAACTCCGGCAACGCCTCCCAGCAGTTTGACCCCTGTGCCCCTTGTCCTGCCACCTACGTCACTGTTGGGGAAGGAGCCACCAGTGCAGATAACTGCACCCTGAGTGAGTTCTGCTGGTTGAACACAAATATCACAAAGCCCGTCACACAGCAAGCGTGAACAAATTGAAACTAAGGTGATGCAACACAAAGAGCTACAAAATGTTTTGAGCTGTGTGTTTGATTTGTGAGAATTCGTTTCGTATTTACTTTCTTCAAATTTTTTAAATCCATCTTCTGTGCTTTTTTTCCTTTCTTCAGAGGACTGTCCACCTGGAGAGTATATTGCGACGAATGACAGCTGTAAGCCTTGTCCTATAGGCATGTACCAAGATGCAAGAAGACAGTATAACTGTAGACCATGTCCTGCTGGAACAAACACTTCTTCAGAAGGTAGCGCGGATGTCAGAGAGTGTACAGGTAAACTTCACAGACTTTTTAATTTACAGTCAGTGTGCACTTGAATGTGAGCCGCCCAAAGATTCTTGTCAATTAGCTTCAGTTTCTTGTTGCTGTTTTCCCCACAATTATATTTTTTATACGGACAATGCATGTGCATATTCGTATGTGTAGATGTGTAGGCAATAGTCCATCGCGAGATCATCTTCTACATCTTTGTGTGCAGGAAGATGTGACGGTTAAAGTTTACTGTATGTTTGCTCCCCGCCTCTCTCCCTTATTTCGATGTGAACTGGTTTTCTAAACTGTTTATTATGAAAGAAGTCGATGGTATACTGCATCAGGCATATCAACATGACCCTCAAATAAGAAATCTGCTGCTTTACAAGCTGAAAGACTTCCGCGAAAGCGAATTGTTTCAAAGATTAAAATTCTGGTGACATCGTAAGAACTGTTGGGAAAATAAAAGCGTAACTAGTGTCCAATCGTTATTATTTACATAAAAGATATTGACTATAAGGAGCACATTTTATCTGCTTTTTATAATGATACAATCAGACATTTAAACTATTCAGTGTCAGATTATTTTACATCTACGTTTTCCAGTGTACTGCAATGCTGGACAAGAACTGAAATCGAAAACGGAAAACTGCACGAACTGCCCCCCTAACTTCATCAAGAATTATGGTGGCTACGGACTTTGCACCCAGTGCACTGGGAACTTTACATCCAATGCAGCCAGAACCGTGTGTGATGTCTGTGAGTGTGTAACACAAAAGTGTATACTCTAGTTAATTCTAGTCATTTAGCACAGCAACATAGTGTAGTGTATTTCAGTACTATAACATATCATATTTTAGTCCTAAAACACAGAAGTGCAGTGTACTCTAGTCCTAAACATAGGACTCTGGGGAAATAAACACGTATTTTGGTATTTTATGCAGTATATGCTCCAGGAAGCTGCCTGTGTTGTCCTTTGGTTCTGTATTCCAGATTGTGTTCTTATATTACTAACAATAAAAATCTGTGTTACTTTGATCGCAGCAGAAATGATAGTTCGACTTGTTACAGTGTACTGCGACCAGGGATTTCGACATAATGCAGGCGGAAGTTGTGATCCTTGTGAAATTGGCTTTTACAAGGACCAGCGAGGGAATTCATCCTGCATGCAATGTCCAGCCAATTCAACAACAGCTAGTGTAGCTTCTACTAGCATCGATAAATGCACCATAGGTAAACAATGTATTGGAATAAGCCATAACAGCAAGAGAACAAGATTCAATAAGCTATACCTAATTCATCAATGAGAAAATGTGTATGTGTGTGTGTGTGTGTGTTTGTGCATGCGTTCACACATGCATGGATGTGTATGCAGGCGAAGGCAGGGATGTGTTTCTTTGTTTTACAATTTTTGATTTACAGCAAAGTGTGTCAAATCTTTAATTAAGTCACTTGAACTTGCAATTTATATTTTATCTCCGTAACAGTGGCACTGACATAAAATAAAATTGGATGATTTGTTTTATCTTAATTAAGAGTACTTAAATTTGGTAAGGTACTAACTATACTGCTCAAGACAATGGAAAGGCCAGTTGCATAGTCAATCTTGTGCCTATAAAAACACAGACAAAAGCATTGAATCAAAGCATTTCTTTATTCCTTAAATAAATCATTATCACCCAATTACATTAAAATAAATCCATTCAACAAGAATTTGAGCAGGGACTGACATGACCCATGTTTTTGGAAATCAGAAAAGTGATATCAGAGTAAAAGAAAGTCAATATCGTATGTGTCCACCATTAGCCTGAATCGCTGTCTTATCGACTGAACCAATGTTCTCAGAGTCCTTTAATATAATAATAAAAAGAAGAAGTAGTAGTAGTGAGAATTTGTATATAGCAGCATCTCAGCCAAATGCAATCTCATGGTGCTGAACAAGATCACTAAACAGTCACAAACATGTAGAATGAATAACAGTGCAAAGACTTGCATTCCTTTGAGGAAAGATTGCTCTCCCTGAACCGGCTGCAAACAGTCTGGTCACTGACAGTAAAGTTAGGGGCTGCTTGCACTGTCCAATGAGCAGTATAGATGTACATGTAATGAGTAATACACAGAAAAAATATAACTATTAAATAAAATATAGAGAAAAAATTAAAGGTTTTACCTTCAAAAGTATATCTGAAAACAATTCAATTCTCAGCTTTCTGTGAGCCTGGCCTGTAC
>SRHC01002872.1:0-11481 GCA_004794325.1 Pomacea maculata
CTTGCTTACACAAAACTTCTGTGACTCTTTGTAACTTCCCCAGTCGGTCTGCTATTTCACTGTTTGTAATGTTGGCAGCGGGGAAAACTTGGGTCAGGAGGGTTTGTCTGTCACTCGACTGAGATCGACATGTTTGACTGACACTGTTTGCCCTCTCTCGTTGTCTTCTCTCTCTTCCTTCGAATTCTCCAGTTTTCTGAGCAGACGTGTTCACCATACTTTCGTTAGGGCTGGTTACCTGTTTTCTTTTTTTATCCTCGTTTATCTTTTTTGGACCCGTTAGTCTTTCGTACAAACAAATAGATTTAAACCACAGGAGTAAGAAACCCCACAGGGTAACCCCACACTGCTCTGCAGCGCTCTACTGAGGTGATCACAATTCGCCGCCAAATTCACTGTCTTCACCCAGCTTCTACTTTTTTTTTACAATAATTTCACTGAAACAATTTTATCCATGGGATTTTCTTAGACACAATCTACAGACTTGTATCCCAGATGTGCTGATCCACCAACACAGGCCATAAGAAGATTTTGTTTAGGTAAATAAATGCATTCTTTTACACCGAGGTACAGACGCGTCCTACCTCGACCATGATCATCGCTCCCCCCCCCCCCCCCTGTGGGCAAAGATTTGTTTTATACATTTTCTTAAACAGTTGTGTTTAACCAGTTGCTGTTTTTTTCTTTATCCACACTAATAAGAGGTTGTATATTCTGGTTGCTATTGTACTCAAGAGAAGGTTGATGGTTTTATGCTTGATAGCATTGATGACAAGAAGCACATGATGATAACCAGACATACTTGGAGTCTGTGTTCTACCCACTTTGCGATAAACAAGCAAAACACCATCGTCGACATTAGGTTATGTTACATTCACTTGCCTTACATGTTATTTGTCTATAAAGAACTTTGTCAATGTTTAATGAATGAATAAAATAATCCCAGAGATAGTTTTTAGATTGTGAGAAAACCCAGTGTCACCATGTCACATCGTGTCAGCATTGTGTTGCAGGTCTGCTTTTGTTTATTTAACCAGCAGTGAAAGAATGAAAGTCTGATAAGATTCTTGGATTTGTGATTAATGAAACCAGCAATAGATGAAGTTATCGTATAAACTACATTACTTTTTTTTTGTTGGAAAATGAAATCTTTTACATGATTTCTTATTACTGGCAGACTGATACACATGTTCTGTACCTGTACCAGAACTCACATTTTGAGTTAGTGTGTATGTGATTAAACAGTCGAGATGTCTTGTCAACATTGATAAATAAATGAGTGCATGTATTTTGTCATAGAATATGTCATTTTTTTCTGGTAGATTGCATTGGTTATGAGTAATTTTTGCACTAATATATGTCAGTCTCTATACAGATGAATAGATGGAGTGGTGTGATGCTCATCTCTTTCAAAATATTTTGCTAATTTTCACGAAGACTGTAAAATAGTGATCAGTGAGTGAAATGAACTGGACTGTTTATTTGATGGGTCAACGACCCGTTCAAAGTGAAATATTGTTACATGATCATCAATTGAAAAAAACCATACATAAAAAATGAGATGTTTTTTTTCTTTTCGCGTGTCTTGCTGCAGGAGTGGTGGAGGTGCAAGGGTCAGGAGGGATGCCCGGCGGGTAGTGTAGCTATTTATATCTTTTTGTGTGGGGGAGAGGGCTGGGTGCCGCGCATCTTTGGGTGGAGACCATTTAGAAGGTAAGAGACCCGCTTAGTAGTGAGATGTAGATTATGGGCTCTGGGAGACTGGATGGTTGCACACCTGGCAGGGTCAGTATTGCTGGTCTTGCATAGTAATAAGGATGAGAATATAGAAGTGTGGGAAAAGTAGAAGTTTTTTTTTCTCGAACTTTAGACCGTGAGTATGTATTGTAGGGATTTGAAATTAGCCACGAGAAGAAGTTAGGTACGGAGAGATACTGGAGTGCTGAGGATTTTACTTGATGTGGTCCCTAGCTTGGTGCATGGGACGGATCCTAGCAACCTGTATCTCGTCGTCCAATCGTGGAATCGTCAGAGAAATGTCAGCTGAGGACGGACTGCTGTGGGCTGCTGACCATAGGAGTGTTGTGGGGAGGGGACGATGGACGGCAGTGGTGTTGTTTAGCAGCGTGTTGCCCTAGTCAGTGGTCTAGGAGGGGCTATCTTTTATTTTTGTGTAGTTGAGCCTTTGTGTGGTGCTGGGCTGTACAGGTACCGGGTGATTCGTTTTGTTTATTTTGTGGGGATATTTGTTTGCAAGTTTGTCAATGCTATTCACTCGAGCTTTTTGTTTTCTTCTCTTTCGTTTTTCTTTTCTTTTGTCTTTCTTTCTTCTTTTTGAGTTGGTTGGTTGCATCTAGTGGCCACTAATAAACATATATTTTGTACAACCCCTATGTGTGTGTTTATCTGTTCACTGAGGAGCGATTGGCTTCGTTGTTCACGTCGGGCGCGTGAGTGCTGGTCGTGTGTGACTGTGAGTGTGTGACTGGGAGTATGTGACTGTGAGTGTGTGACTGTGAGTGTGTGACTCTGAGTGTGTGACTGTGAGTGTGTGACTGTGAATGTGTGACTGTGAGTGTGTGACTGTGAGTGTGTGACTCTGAGTGTGTGACTGTGAGTGTGTCTGTGAGAGCAAGTCCCGCAGCGCATGATCGCGCTACGCGACAGGTATACATGCGTGTCACTCTACCATTTATTTTTGTACCTCCCCCTCCACACACACACCAGAGCGCGTGCGTACACGTACACACATACATCCTCACACACACTCACATACACACTGTGTACGAGTTGACCATCAGGTCTAATCTAATTGATGACAACGTATGGAGTTATGCAGGCTATGGTCATGGACTCTACTAACATGGTGTGCGGGAGGCGAATATAATGTGTATTAGACATCGCCTGCACTCATCCAAACTATTCTTCGTTTTTACTGTTTTTTCTTTCATATTCAACACACACACACATACGCGCACATACATCCATGCACCACACTAGTATCAGGCCATCGGCCCCAGTCTGACAATATTTGAAAGGCCAAACCTGTGAATCTAACCACATGAGGTCACATTATTCATGAAGTATTTCCAGTTTCACACAATAAAACACGGAGAAGGTGTCTGTCGAAATACCTAACATCGGGAATCTCCGGAGGAGAGGTCTAGTCATCTGAGTAGACTGAGACGGGGGGTCTCCCAGCACAATTTTAGTCACACAGAACACAGCATAGAGGGAGGAAGGTTGACCACTGGAGGTTTTCTGTCAACACTTGCTGTTTGACTGAAATGCCATTACAGTTTTATTAGCTCCAATCAATCCTGTTGTTTTCGTCTTTCCAGCCATCAGGTGTGTCAGCTAGAGAGTTTTCTGACAGACAAAATTGTGTTTTCTTCAGTAACCACGAAGAGGTATGTAAGATTTGTACATTTGTTTGTAATAGAGTGACAAAATTGAGAGAAAAAGAGATGGAATGAAAAGACAAGCAAACCTTTAACGCGAGCTTTCCCTCACAAGTACAGGAATCGGGGTCAAACCAAAAGGTCGCGAGCTTTATTTATTTTGAAAGAGGCGATGATTTCAGTATGAACGTAAACCTTTCGGACCACCAGTTACCTTTAGTGTGTTCATATTTGAAAAAAATAACTATAACAATGCAGAACAAGTTCAAGTACGTGACGGGTGTCGAACACAGATCTTATGACATCGATACTTGGTAGTCATTTGTTGGAGTTCTGTGCTTTGGGGGGACAGACTTTGTGTAGACTGTTGTTGGGAATAGTGTTCAAGAAAGAAGTGTCTTTAGTGCACGTTTAAAGGATTCAATAGTGGGCAGGTGGCGGATATGGAAAGGGACAGAGTTTCACTGTTTTGGTGCACAGTAACTAAAAATCATGTGGCCACATGTTCTGGTGACAGGAATAGCTATGATACGGTGGTCATGCAGAGAACTAAGTGGTCTTGCTGGGATATAGCGGAAGAGAAGTTCAGAGAAATAATCATGGCAGGTTCCAGAAAAGAAATTAAAACAGTATGGACAGCTTGATTGCCAGAACAGAAAGGGAAGCCAGTGCAGAAAACGAAGGAGAGGGTGGCATGGTCCCGTTTCCTAGCTCTAAGAACCAGACATGAACCATTATAATAGGCAGACTGACAGACAGCTGTGACTTGTTTATCGTAACAGACAGACTGACAAACATGTGTAAGTTGTTTATCAAGGGTCAGGTTAGCGGCGAGAACAAATCCCAGATTCCTGACTACTGACGTAGATAACCTTGACGAGCGTGGACGGACTAACGAGCGATGATTGATGTCTTCATCTCGAGTATAGACACACTGAACAACACAAAGATGAGTTACAAGATAACAGCAGTGGACAGCGAGGTAAGTATAAACACACTCAACATAAAGATGAGGTACAAGAGTAGACCGTAAAGCAATGGATGAAGGTATGAAGGGATGTAGATGCTGTAAACAGTGTAAGATGGAATCGTTACATGATGGTTAACATGACAGACAGTATTGCCAGAGAGTTAGCAGGTCATAAACAGACTTCTACTCGACCAACAAGTACTGAAGTGAGCACGGAGGAATTCAGTTTTGGCCGAATAAACAAGGTGGATGACTTCACGCTTGGGAGCATTTAGCATCTAGCATTTAGACAGTCATCCCACACCTGCATCCATACCTCTCAGGTCGTCCACGCTCCGCCTTACCTCTCCACAGCTCAACAGGAATACTGGGTACCACGGCGGGTGTTTGTTGGAGTGAACTTGGGTAGATACAGCAGGAACGTAAGCTTTCAGCACGGAGCGGAGGACGGTTGCAAGCCTGTCAGCAACGATTGAGGGTCGGAGGGATAGTTCGGTTCCTAAGTGATTACGAAACATAGACATGTCCATGTCACGGCTGACAGATCAAACCACACGCAATAATGATGTGAATAGAGGGCATTTGAGACAGTAACTACGAGTATGACATGATTAACAGGTCTGTGCACCACCCAATCCGGGATATGATTTTTACGTGAGGGGTCTGTATAAACACATAAGATGAACTTCTTTGTGTGGCAACGAAAGTCTTGCATTAACAAATTCAAACGACGAGTTTACAAAAGGGAATCATCACACACATCAGTGCACAAAGCAAGGTGACTCACGAGAGATGTTTTAAAGATCACAGCGATCCCACCTCCGCGACAGGCACTAGGGGAATGTCCGTATACTGTAGTTACCTGGGGTCACATCAACACATACACTATCATCACCACGATATTTGAGCCACGTTTCAGCTAATAACATAATGTTCAGATCATTGTCACTGATAAACTAAGATGGGACTGAGTGCTGAGGCTTCGAAAAACCCACAAGAATGACGAGCAGGGCGAGATGTTTGACCATCAACAAACACAGTCTGCGTCCTGTCAGTGAGACAGGAGTTGAACCACGTTAGTGCAGGTCCAGAAATCCCGTAGAGGGTGTGTAGTCTATGAAGGAGCAGAGAGTGGTCGATCATGTCCAATGCAGCAGACAGGTGCAGAAACATCACCACTGTCGAGGGCAGATAAAATGTTGTGGTTAATTTGATCAGACTAAAATTCGTATTTACCTGTCCTCCTTTCTGATCCATTTCCTCCTCATCATTATCGTCATCCTTCAAAAAATAATCTTGTAATTAGTTAATCATACGCTAATTGTCTGCTTGATAATTGTTCATTTGGCATTGACATTTTTATTTGTTCGCCTGTTTGAGGAGTACAGAGAACACAACACAAACCATTTCATCATAAAAAGTTTGAATGATTGAACAATAACATAAGACTTTTACACAAGAGCAGTAACTCTTACTATTACTAATGGTATAAGTATAACAAAAAAGGTTCTTTGATCGCAGATACGCTTGAGGAGAATTCAAATAAGATTAACTCTCTCCTGTCAGTTTATTTCTTTTTCTCCATTCATACAATTTCCAGTATGACATTTTTACAACGTTGCTATTATAATGATTTTATTTCAGGGATTGTTTGAGATTGAAGCAGGAGTTTATACTTTCCTAAACATTGAAACAAAGATTCCACATCAAACATGGCTGCTACGCAGGACAACATGACGTGTGCAGTCTGCACAGAAGTTTACAGGTCACCGAGGTTTCTACCCTGTCATCACACCTTCTGTCTAGAGTGTCTAGAGGAGCTGGCAAAGAAATATGGAGACACCATCCCGTGTCCTACCTGTAGAGCTCCTGCTACTGTACCGCCAGGTGGTGTGTGTGATCTACAAGTCAACTTCTACTTCACGGAGGAAGCTCTGGAGCAGGCACGTAGTGAGGGAAGTCTGTCCATGTGTCCTGTACACAATAAGAAGCGTCTTGTATTGTATTGTACACAGTGTGACCAAGCCATATGCACCAGGTGTAAGCTGACCAAACACGAGGGACACGTTACTGAAGATCTGGCAGAAGCCGCCGCTCGCTGTGAACAAACGATTGAACATGAACTGGACCGTCTTGGTAATTTCATTTTTACTCTACAATGGAAAACACAATATTTTAGAGAAAAGAAGAAGTATTTAGAAGAAAAACAAGTTGCATTAACGAAGCAGGTAAGTCACTGATATATGACATAAAATCCGTAATCTGTTTGTGTATCGCAATGTGTGCATGACCATTGTTTCTGTTGTCTTCTTTTACGTCAGTGTTTGCATTTCTTTTCTCTAAGGTCTTAATATATAACATTAAGAGCCTCTTATAAAAGGTTTTGGTTGTGATGACTAAAATAAAAAATCAGTGCACAGTGCTTTTTACAGTTTTTCGGGGATTTCGAGAAAGCAAATAGTCAAGTGTTTAGCTAAAACAGTCAACGCTTGACCTAGATGGGCGTTGGTTCGATACCTGTGTAGGCAGACTTCTCATAGTCGGGGGTATCAGTACCTGACCCCACAAAGGATTTGGAATGATAAAGATAAAGCAGCGCGAGTTGGAGCAGATAGGACCGGCCCCCCCCCTACCACCACCACCACCCGTCAAAACGCTGGCTACAGAAAAGATGAAGCAGTAAAACCTCCCCATCTAACCCCTAAAGTAACATATTTACGGCTTAGGGAGAGTAAATTTAAAATACTGAAAAAAGATTAACCATGAAGGTTTTTTTCTGTCAGATTCAAGTCCGGCATGACGCCATTGTGGCTATGGCAGCAAGATATCGTGACCAGGCGATCAGAGATCTTCAGGAAATGTCAGAGAGTCTGAGGAGAGAGTTTACCGCCATGACACAGTCAGTAACGGACGAGACGAACTCACTCCTCAAATTTAAGGAACGAGCTGTAAACGCGCTAAGGTCAGCCTGTGACATGGAGGTCCTGGAGGTGGAGAGAGAGATAAAACGGGGAGAAGGAAGCGCCGAGCGGTTGACAGAACTAAGGGCTGGGTGGCCTACCGTATATTATCTTCCTGGACTCCATGGCGATTTCACTAACGACATTGAAAACTGCGTCAAGATGTACATAGGATCGCCAGTGAAGCTGCGGAAAATGAGTTCTAGTGTTATCGGAGTCTTTAGCAACGGAAGATGTGGAGATGGCGATTGTTGTGAGGTGCACGCTTTGCGGCAGAATAAGGATGAAAGTATCGAGGTATTTTATGGGGGAACGGGAGGTGACTTCTCCAAAGAGAGGTCAGTGATTTTCAGGCATGACATTCCAAGTGGTGCTGCTGAGCACGGAAAAAGAGTATCACCCTTCACACGGAAAGATTACTTATTGGAATGGGAAGGACAAGAGAAGAGAATTCTTGGTTCAAAGGATGTCGGCATGTATTGTATAAATCAGAACTGTACGACAGGTGAGTGTTTTATAAGTTTAATTAAGTTGAAACAAACAGACGAGAAGGGGACATGGTGTTTCGGTTCTCCTTTAATCCACCCAGAAGTAAACAGGATACATAACTTTGATGCTGACAAAGACGGGATGTTGTTTGCTGTGGTAGACGAAGATAAAGATGAAACTTCAAATGATGAATTATGTAGGAAAGATGAGGAGAACACGTGCAAAGAAAGGTCCCGTCGTGTTGTACGTGTTTATTCCAATAAATCTAACAAACCTGTAGCCACCTACACACCACCAGTACAACCGTTTTTCCCAACAGACGTCTGCTTTTGGGGCAAAAAGTTGTTGTTGATTTCTGATTGGATGAACGACTGCGTACACGTTACAAAGGTAGATGACGATGAGATCACATTTGTCACGTACCTGCCAGGTGACATAATGCGGCCAACAGCTTTAAACGTTGATGTTGACGGCTGCCTGCTCATTGGGTGTGGCGATGGCTTGTTTCTACGATGTTTCCTTTTCGCTTCTGCTTATGAAAGGTAGAAGGTGTATCACAATTACAAATTTTTATTTCAATCAGCTTCTACTGTGGGCAAAGATTTGTTTTACACATTTTCTTAGACAGTTATGTTTAACCAGTTTCTTTTTAACCAGTTTTTCTCTTCATCCACACTAATAAGAGGTTGTATATTCTGGTTGCTATTATACTCAAGAGAAGGTTGGTGCTTTATGCTTGCTTGCATTGATGACAGGAGCCTCGAGATGATAAGCAGACATACACTTGGAGTCCGTGTTGTAGCGGCTTGTAGCACCATCGTCGACATTAGGCTATGTTTATTCACTTGCCTTTTATGTTATTTGTCTATAACGAGCTTTGTACCCTCTCAATGTTTAAAATGTGAATAAAATAATCCCAGAGATATATTTTAGATTGTGGCAAATGCAATGTCACCAGGTCACATTATATCTACAGGTGTCAGCTTTGCTTTTGTTTATTTAACCAGCAGTGAAAGAATGAAAGTCTTATCAGATTCTTGGATTTGTGATGTATGAAACCAGTGATAGATGAAGTTATCGTATTAATTACATTAATATTTGGGGATAAAAAATATTTTTACAGTATCTCTTGTTACTGGCACTAGACTGATACACATGTTCTGTACCTGCACCAGAACTCACATTTTGAGTTAGTATGTATTTGATTAGACAGTCGAGCTGTCTTGTCAACAATGGCAAATAAATGAGTGAATGTATTTTGTCATACAATATGTCATTTTGTACTGGTAGATTGATTGGTTATGAGTACTTTTTACAGTTATATATGTTAGTCTCATAACCGATGATTAGATGGAGTGGTGTGATGCTCATCTCTTTCAAAATATTGTGCAAAGTTTTACGAAGACTGTAAAATAGTGATTAGTGAGTGAAATGAACTGGACTGTTTATTTGATGGGTCAACGACCCGTTCAAAGTGGGGTGAAATATTGTTACAATATCATCAATAAAAAAACATAAACATGCATAAACAATGAGATGGGTTTTGTCACGTGTCGCTTGCTGCAGGGGTGGTGGAGGTGTGAGGGCCAGGAGGTTAGTGTTCTCTGTTCTATGTGGGGGA
Organism: Pomacea maculata; assembly: GCA_004794325.1. Taxonomy (NCBI): domain Eukaryota; kingdom Metazoa; phylum Mollusca; class Gastropoda; order Architaenioglossa; family Ampullariidae; genus Pomacea; species Pomacea maculata. Next base: position 9,442 of record SRHC01002872.1, read on the forward strand.
GAGGGGAGACTAGTAAGTAAAAGATCCGCTTTCTGGTGAGATGTAGGACTGTGGGAGATTGGATGGGCGCACACCTGGCAGGGTCAGTATTGCTGGTCTTGCAGAGTTATAAGGATGAGGAATCTAGAAGTGTGGGAGAGATGGAAGTTTTTATTCACTCGAACGTTATACCGTGAGTAGATATTGTAGGGATTCGACATTAAGAAGAGCTGAGTACAGAGAGATACTGGAGTGCTGAGGATGTTACTTGGTGTGGTCCCTAGCTTGGTGCATGGGACGGATCCTAGCAACCTGTATCTCGTCGTCCACTCGTGGGATCGTCAGTGAACTGTCAGCTGAGGACGGACTGTACTTACACCAGACTGCTGTGGGCTGCTGACCATGCTGAAGTTGGGGAAAGGGGAGGATGGACGGCGGTGGTTTTGTCTAGCACCGTGTTGCTCTTGGCAGTGGTCTGAGATGAGGCTATCTTTTGTTGTGTGTAGTTGAGTCTTTGTGTGGTAGTACCGGATGATTCGTTTTGTTTATTTTATAAGGATATTTGTTTGTATGTTTGTCAATGCTATTCATTGGCGGTTTTTTTCTTTTCTTTTTCGTTTTAATTTCTTTGTGACTTTCTAATAAACATATATTTTGTACAGCCCCTATGTGTGTGTTTTTATCTGTTCACTGAGGAGCGGTTGGCTTCGTTGCTCACGTCGGGCGAGTGAGTGCTGGTCGTGTGTGACTGTGAGTGTGACTGTGAGTGTGTGACTGTGAGTGTGTGACTGTGAGTGTGTGTCTGTGAGTGTGTGACTGTGAGTGTGTGACTGTCAGTGTGTGACTGTGAGGGTGTGACTGTGAGTGTGTGACTGTGAGTGTGTGACTGTGTGTGTGTGTCTGTGAGAGCAAGTTCTGCAAAGCCCATAGCGTTAAGCGACATGTATACGTTCGTAGCATTTCTACCTCCCCCTCCGCACACACACACGACGCCGCGTGCGTACACGTACACACATACATCCTCACACACTCACACATACACACACTCGCATTCACATACACAGTGTATACGAGTTGACCATCAGGTCTAAGTAATCACAACGTATAGAGTTATGCATGCTATGGTCATGGACTCTACTAACATGGTGTGCCGGAGGCGAATATAATGTGACATAATATTACAAATCGTCTACACTCATCCAAACCATTCTTCGGTCGCCCTCTCTTTTTTTCTTTCATATCAGAAATTTATAAATTGAGAGAAAAAGAAATAAATGGAATGAAGAAACAAGAAACCTTTAATGTTAGCTTTTCCTTACAAGTGCAGGAATCAGGGTCACGAGCCTCCTTTTTTTATATTTTTTTTAGAGGTGCGATGATTAATGATGAATGTAAACTTTTCGGATGGCCAGTTACCTTTAGTGTGTTTATATTTGAGAAAAACTATAATGATGCAGAATAAATATCAAGTAGGTCACGGGTGTCGAACACAGATCCTATGACATCGATACTTGGTAGAGTCATTTTGTGGAGTTTCTTAATATGTGTGCTATAGTTCCAACCTCTTGATTTACTGTTATGAATATTCCACAAACTTTTAAGAAAGTGTCAGTTATGACTATACGAGTGTGAAGGTGTTGAAGACTGTGACTTTATCTCACCTGTCCTACATGTCAGCGACCTCAAGTCTTTCACTAGATACACGCTGCTATTGGTACTGTGGCTATAACCATGGCAACGAAAGCAACTCTTTTGTTTTTTAGACATCAACATCGCTAAAGGATATCCCATTGAACCCTTTATCAACCATCTGGCCCAGACACTGTTGCTGCTGCTGGAATCGCTGCTGGTTATGTGCAAGCGGTGCAGCGATCAGTAAATTGTTATTTTACATTCCTTTCTTAAATGGATTGTAAAGCTCCTTGAGTCTCGTAGATGTTGGAGAAGCACGCTATACAAATGTACTTGTTGTTGTTGTTGTTGTTGTTGTTGTTGTTGTTGTTGTTGTTGTTCTTCTTCTTCTTCTTCTTCTTCTTATTATTATTATTATTATTATTATTA
>SRHC01002872.1:12132-25253 GCA_004794325.1 Pomacea maculata
TTGGAGACACAATATGTTATACTTAGCCTTAAGATTGCGTTGGCCTTTCAATCATCATCTTCAACGTTGACAGACCTCTCCAACCTGTCGACTGCGGTAACATTCTTAGTCGGATGTGAGTTGGTCTTCTACTCAAAGCATTCTGTCTGTCATGGCGTGACACTGAGATGGTAACTGCTTGACACTATCTCCTCATTGCCTCATTTCTGTCAACATTTTTCTCCACTAACAGCGCAGTGTCACCAGAAAGACGAGCTGTCCTTCAGTCAGGAACTTGAGCGAGTAATAAAAAATATCACTTGACAAAAATATGTTGAGGATTATGTACTGTCTGTAAAGGTGTGACAATGTGACTGAGATAGTAACTGCTTTATACTATTTCCCTGTCCTTTCCCTTCTGTCGATAATTTTTCTTTACTAAGAGCGCAGCACCACTTGAAAGACAAGATGTCATTAAGTCATTGACATGAACCAAAAACGTATTGTATTATGTGAATATAATAAGTGACGAAGTATTATTTCTAAAAATAGTGTCGTCCTCATGAGTTGAATTCGAAGAGCAAAGATGCAATCCTCGGTAAAAAGACAACAGACCAGGACATAAAGTGCTGTTGTTGAACGTTCTCTTCGACACTCGGATGATGGAGTTTTTTGTACTCATTTAGGAAATTCTAAAGACAATGGAAACAAACGCCATTGGATTAACTTTGCTTAGAAATCTGTCGAATAACTTTCAGATTTGTTGGAAGATTATTTTATATCCATAGATAATTTCCCTTGCATGTGCCTAGACTCAGGGAAAGTTGTAACACTGAGAGATATGCACCTTTGTAAGAGTCACTTGGAAACAATAAAGTAATCACACTGTAGCACTTATTTGAAATATATATATATGTAGTTACTAAAAAAATTTCCTGCAAGGAGGCCATTTAAAATAGAAAAGTCTAATTCATCACACAATCATAATATGTATGTCCCAAATGGGTTAACTACATGATCAAGAAAACTATGTTTAAAGTTAGTCAAGTCATCTGTGTTGTGTAAAGACATCTGCTGTGTATGTTTCCTTTTAACTATCAGTTCAGGCATTAAAATCACCCAACAATATTTGAAAGTCACTGTGTTTTTCATTAAGGTATTCTAAATGTTCCTCAAACATGACAATGCCATTATAAATATCTGTGTGTTTGTAACAAGGTGAATCCATAGGTGGCATATTTACACCTAATATTATAAATCAGTACTTGTATAAAGGAGGTTTTGAGATGTGTAGGGCAATCTTGTTATCATATTTCATGCAGATTAAGTTTAAAAAAACAAGCTAATTCTTTTCTTATTAAGAGAATCGTCCCACACCCTCGGACAATTTTACAGCGGGAGAGACAAATAGGAATTAGGGAATAAGTTATTCGACACTTCGTCAAAAATGTTTCCACAAGCAAAGCAAAAACAAAGTCACTACGCTCGGTTCAAACAGAAGCAAAATTCCCTGAATATTGTAAGTACCTTCACTGGCACATTTTCTGCATTTTTATCACACTTTAGTACCAGGTTCGGTCGTCGCTGTTTGCGAGTTGTCGTGGTTGCTGCTGAGTCTGGTCCTGTCGCTGGTTTTGCTGTAGATGCGACGATCTCACCGTGGTGTCATAGGCTACCCACTCAGTGTCTTTTTTTTAATTTCGCGCTTGAAGACTCACCCCACCTCTTGAAGACAGCGGGGCGGGTGGGAAGCACTGTTTGTGTTGCAAGTCAACAAGCGCATTTCACGTAAACAGCCCTTCCCCACCCCCCATCCCGCGCACAGTTCTCGCAGCATCTGGGTTTGGCGACTTGTAAGATCATCTCCGATGTTGATACGGTTTTCATGTAATGCACTCAACATCCACTTAGAATGATGTTCAGTTTGTCTTTCCATTTTCTTAAAGGACCCTGCTTTCGTAAATCATTCATACCAAGTCTGTGTGTATTTCTATGTCATTATCCTTACAAGTGCTGCAATAATAACTCTGAGACAGACATTGTACTTGATTTAATTTTACTACTTGCAAAAACATACATATATTTTTTTAGATTTAAAAAAGCCATCTCCCAGCTAGAACTCTTTATTATAGTATTGAAACACAGATATACAATTGAAAAATGAATGTATTTTTACAAATAAACGAAGAAAAGTTTTCTAAAGACTGACTAACATATAAAAAACTTGTTAACTAGACATAAATACTGACTTTATAATATATATAAAACTTAATGATTACTCTTTTGTGTGTCTTGACATTAGACACATTAATATTGTTGTGATGTTAGCCTAGGGCACAATGGATCCAAGGCGCCTTCTATGATGTCTGAGTAAGTAAAAAGAACAAACTTTGTTGTGTAAGATTTTACATTGTTGGCTTGTTTGGCAGATTGATGTATTCTTACATGACTGTTACTTTATTTGCGTATGTTTGTTAGATACAGGAAATTATTGCATTTTATGTGTTGTGTATCTGTGAGAGATAATAACTGAAATGTTGAAAAAATCTTGATCAATAGCCACACAATATATTTAATTGATGCATATCCACCGACAGCCAGGTTGCTATAAAAGTACTATATACTTTACTCGCATAACATAAAAAATATACATTTCTTTACACTATAAAATATACAATCAAGAAAAAACAATGTACTGCTGTTAAGTTCAGTAATTTCTGAGCTAGCAGTTCTCAAGAACGTTTGGCAGAAGGTATCACGCAATATTGGCAAGGTTGTTTTTTTGACCAACAACATTATAAAACTAGATGACCATTGTGGAATTAGGTATGTGGCAGTCAACTATGTAATACGGGTGTGTTGTAATATAATAATATATAATAAAAGGAAACCTTCAAGTATGGTTGCTCCTTGTGTGCAACATGTCCGAAGACCTGATCATGTTTAAAGGAAAAAACGGAGACAAGGAGTATCAATTGTAAACTCCGTGCAACCACTCATCTGTTCGTTAGCGTTAGTATGACACCTGTTTGTAGTATCGAGTGTGTGTGTATATTTTTGTTTTTAAAAAGTTAAAAGCTTTAATGTACAGCTGGACCTCTACTTACGCTGGTTCGACTAACGATTTTCCGCTTTACGATGATGTGAAAGCGATACTCATTTATAGAAACCCCTGACAGAATTTGTAATTAATACGGACATAGTGTTCAAGAAACTACATTCAATATTAAACACTTGATTGAAAAAAAGTCCTTGCAAGTGTGTTCACTAATGCATGAAGAGGATACTGTAGGAATTCATTATCCGTATCGCCTACACCATATAGAATAAAAATTGTCTCTTCTTGAATATATTTCGCATCCTTCAATCGTTTCTTCGATAAAGCTGATTTTTCCTTCATTTGGTTGTGTTCCTCGTTCAGAATGTCTTGTTTTTGCTTACACATTGTTTGATATTATCAAGCTGTTTTTGTATTCTGCACACAGCACCGTTGATGTCATGAAGTTTGTCGTGAAGTACTTTATAAAAATTGTCGTAGTTGACATACCTACATCACTGTCTTTGTCTCCCTGTCCATCGTATTTCTTGTCTTTTCTGTTTTTGTAGTTAAGTTCGTTTGTTTTAGTTCCAGGCTAACCACCTGGCCGCATTACGAGTAAATGCAGAAATGATATCGTCGTAGTCGACAGGTACTCTAAGGACCCATCCGTCACCACATCCAATTAGCAGCTGACCGTTAAGGTCAAGGTTCAGAGCTGTAGGCCGCACGATGTCACCACTGCCCGGCAGGTATCTGTCGAACGTAATGCTATTATTACTTACATATGTCACGTGCACACAGTCGTTCATCCAGTCAGAGATCAGCAGCATATCTTCGTCACAAAAACAGACGTCTGATGGGAAGAAGGGTTGTATGGGTGACGTGTAGGTCGCTATGGGGTCATCAGATTTGTTAGAATACAGACGTACAACATGGGAACGCCGGCTACCCTCTTTATTCTCGTTTGTCTTCACTGATTCATTCGTTGGGCTGTTATCTTCCTCTTCGTCTACTACAGCAAAGAACGTCCCTTTCTCGTTTGAATCAAAGTTGTGTGCTCTGTTTACCTTTGGGTGAATCAAAGTAGTATCTGTAACACATTGTTCTCCTCCATCTGTTTTTTCCCACTTCATTGAGCATATATAAGATACACCCGTTACAAAGTTCTGCATTAAAGAATGCATACTTTTATTTTTTGAACCAAGGTTACAAGATGTTGAATCTTTCCATGACCAGCAGCCAGTCTTACGTGTGACGCATGATATCCGATATCCGTATTTTGTCTCAGTTCCTCTAAAACCGTCAGGGCTAAAACTCACACCTTTCTCTTTGGTGTAATCGCTTCCTGTTCCGCCATAAAACACATCGATACTTCCATTCTCCTGCTGCCTCATAGCATGCACTTCCCGACATCCTCCATCGCCACATCGACCAAACCTAACGATGTCTACGGTTTTCTTACTTGAAAAACTCTGTTTGACTGGTGACCCGATAAATGTCTTCATGTAGTTGTCCTCAATGCAGTTATGGAAGTCACCGTGGAGTACAGGGTGGTAATTCGTGACAGGCAGTCCATCTTCTCGTTCTCTCAGTTGCTCTGAGCTTCCTTCTCCCCGTGTCATCTCTCTCTCCACATCCAGGACCTCCGTGTCACAGGCCGAAGTCAGCGCGTGTTGAGCGCGGGATTGCAGATGGAGAAGTGAGTTGACCTCATCTTGTACTCGTTTTGTGTCAGCAGCCAGATCTTTCTCCAAATTGTCGCACGTTGTCTGAAGTTCTTGCAGCGCTTCATCACGATATTTTCCTGCCATGGCCAAAAGGACGTCATACCGGACTTGAATCTGTCGGAAGTTAAAGACAACATGGCTTGATTGCTAAAGTATTGATATTCATTGCATGTCCCACGAGGACTAGTTTTATAAACCATCAAACATTTGGGGGCAAAGTTTGCGTCTATTGATTAATTTTCAAATATTTAAAGTCTGTAACATATTACAAATGCCTCTGTGTCTTTTTTCGAATTATTGCAGTATTCCTGTGTTTTTAGCAGAAACGTGAATACTACCCCCGGCAACAGGGCCCGTGGATGAGAGTTAGCCTCAATTCTCACTGCCTAACTCAACACAAGTTGCAGGGAACCATACGTACAATACTCACACGTCGATCATACAATTTACTGCGCGGTTCACAAGCCCCCTCCCTTGCTGTTCCCCAAATACAAAATTCGATGCGTGATGTAATGTATAGAAAGATTTAATAAACCAAAAAAAAAAACAAACAAACAAATACATGTATATACAATACAAAAAAGACTCGTCTATCCAGTACTATCCGTGCTAAGGGTACTTCCACTATTCCAGTGCTGTTACCTCTCTTTAACTCTACTATTCACTCTCACACGCGCATCAACTTAGCTCTGATGTTAAAGCTGTTTTTCTATGAGAAAGTCGACGATGATGGTTTCGTGGACACCAATAAGACAGTCATGGCAATCTGATAAATTTCCCTCCAGAGTGTTGCTCCGCCTGTCTGTCGTCCTTCCCGCCCGATCTGTCAACCACGTCAGAGAGCGACCACTGCTCTCCCGGCAATACGCAGTCGAATCTGTCCCAGTCCAGGTACATACACGTGGTGTCTTCGACGACAATAATGCCACACGAATATCACCTTCATGCAAAGTTCTCCTGTTCTTCAAAGTACAGCGAACCCAGCAGATGTTCTTCTCCTTTGAGAACGACGACTTCTGGCCTCGGCGTCGAACGTCTACCTCTCGCAGGTAGTGCAGCCGTGGTCACGTAGCCCTTTCACGGCAACAGCAGACAGTCCTGACAGTTCTTCGTCATTGACTCAGCCCCTTGCTCAAGGTTCTCTAAACCAAGCGTCCTTCCTCCTGAGTGTTGCCCTCTTGGCTTAAGACCCTGTCACGAGGTACAAGTGAAGTCGGCGTTAGAGATGCTGAAGTCGCTTTGACTGCTGACCAGTTGCTCCGTCCACTGCGATGCTGTAACGAGGAGTGTCTCTCTGTTTCTCCGTTCCCTAGTTTACTTTGTACATTCGAAACCACACATACACCGATAGATGCCATTGGTCACTTACTAACCATCGAATCAACCAACATCAACAAGAGAACGACCACCCTACTGAAGCTCCGTCCCGCCTGCAGTGGCGTGGTGGGCATGTGACTAACCCCCACTCTCCGTCAACCTGGCGGACAGGTGTGTGAGACCCTGACGTGTCACTCTCGACATCAGTGGTTCTTAACCGGGGTTCGGTCGAACCCTAGGGGTTCGGTGAGTCGGATCATCCGCCAAGGAGGTCAAGACACACCCGCAATTCGTGATGACACTAAAGAAGGGTTCGGTGAACGTGCATATGAAACTTGTGGGTTCGGTACCTCAAACAAGGTTAAGAACCACTGCTCTACATGGAAGTCTTTGACACCTCTGCCAGTCGGCTGGTCGTTTGGCTGCGGTAACCACCTAGGGCTGTCTCCATTGTATAAGACATCTACACTGACACATACGCCTCCCCTTTCTTACATGACGGGTCTCCGGCTAGTACACACTCCACCCTAGAGCCCAATTAGGGCGATTGTTACTTCTCCATTAAGGTTACCACGTGACACGGATTTAATACAAAAGATAGACATTTATACATTTAGCCGTACAAGGAAGACATTATATTTGAGAAGATCGATCACGTACCTGTTCCATTACTGCAGCTCGCTTTTCTTGGGCTCGCTTCTCGTTTTGTTTGCAAGATTCCATCTTTCGTTTTCTGCTTTGAATGGTGTCCTCAAAAGTAGGAAGTTTTTCTTTAATCATTTTCTTACAGCGAGCGATGGTGTCTGACAGTTCTTCGGTAGCGTGTCCCTCGTGTTTAGTCAGTTTACATTTGAGACAGATGACTTGGTCACACTGTGTACAATAAAATACGGCCACCTCCTTATTGTGTACAGGACACATGGATTGTCTTTTCTCACTACGCGCCTGCTCCAGAGCTTCCTCCGTGAAGTAGAAGTTGACTTGTAGATCACACACACCACCTGGCGGTACAGTAGCAGGAGCTCTACAGGTAGGACACGGGATGATGTTTCTATGTATCTTTGCCAGCTCCTCTAGACAAGTTAGACAGAAGGTGTGATGACAGGGCAGAAATCTCGGCGATATGTATACTTCTGTGCAGACTACACATGTCATGTTATCCTGCGTAGCAGCCATCTTCGATGAAGTCTTTTTCTGATGTTTCGATATTAAGCAAGCTATACTCCTAATTTATTCTTTAACCATCTCTGAAATAAAATTATGAAAATTTGAGTGGTGTAGATAAAACAGGGAACTGAATGAATCAGAAAAAAGAAGGAAAGTGATTGAAGTCAGATAGCACACACCATAGAATAATAATAACAATAACAACAATAATAATAATAATCATAATAACAACAACAGCAATAATAATAATGCAAAATTTGTAAAGTGCATAGTCACACTCTTAAGGAGCATGGTCTTAAGAACAAGAACGAAACATGGACAGCATACGAGGGACAGGAAAACAAACAAATAACATAAACTTGTAAAGAATAAACAACATTGCTAAAAAAAAAGAATGAAATCAAATACAGAAAACACAAAGATGAACCAAATAACAAGAACAAGAGCTGAGAGTAACATAATATTGTAAAAGGTAGGGAGTGAAAAAGGACTAGGGGTGGTGGGAAAGGTTGTAAAGAGAATGTTTACGTAAGAGGTGTTTTTTTAGTGTACATTTAAAATATTCAAAATATAGTTGGTAGGTGGCGGATATGGAAAGGGAGAGAGTCCCATTTTTTCGCTGTACAATAACCAAAAATCCTGTGTCCATATGCTGTTGTTCTGGTGACAGGAAGAGTAAGGAGACGATCAGACGAAGAGCGGAGTTGTCTAGCTGGGATGTAAGGGAAGAGCAGTTCAGAGAAATAATCAGGGCAGGTGCCATCTAAGAAATTAAAACACAGCACGGACAGTTTGTACTGGATGCCAGAAGAGATGGAAAGCCAGTGTAGAAAATGAATGAGATATGATCATAGAACTAGTCAAGCCTCTTTATTATATTTGCCATTAGTATTTTCATGTTTTGATGCTGTTGTATAACAGTCTTTATTTTTGTAAATCAATGACGTCTTATATGAGGAAATGATTTGAATAATCTTCATGTGTTATATCAACGTCTTCAGACTCCTTAAGGGGATGAAAGAATGGAAATCAATGTCAATGTTAAATGACCTTTTCAAACAGATAACTATGGTTTGACTAATCTCGATATCAAAGAGTCTTCTGCAAACTGTAAACAAAGTTACATAAATCATAATATTTCAGACTCAAACAATGCCAACCAATAATCGTACACCTTACCTTTCTCTCTCTGGCTAATGGTGTAGAGCAAGGGTGGGCAATTAATTTTCCCAAGGGGCCGGATGAGAAACTGGGATGGTTCTAGAGGGCCGGACTAATATAGTTAACTCAGTTTTACCCAATACTGTATATATAGTATATATACTGGTGGGCGGCCAGCGGGCGGGCCGGTCAGAGACAGGAGGCGGGCCGGATCCGGCCCGCGGGCCGGCGTTTGCCCAGGTCTGGTGTAGAGTGTGCTATTAGCTCAAAACCTACATGTCTAGGTATATACGTGTCTGTGTGTGAGCGAGAATCAAAATAAGAGACTAGAGTGATACAAATGTATTTCTAACGATACTGTAAAGATACTATTCCAAAAATCTGAGTAAATAAATTCTTTCCAGTATGGAAATACTTACAAACATCAGCAAGCATACGTCAAGATCAACAGCACAGACGTCAGGACTTTACATGTTTATGTTTACGTCGTCAAGGCATCAGCCAATGGGTGGGATTGAAAGATTAGCTACGAATGGTAAATAGGGACTGACCTTAACCGTTTTTGATATCTATAAAATAGCCCTTTTATATACAACAGACTGGACATTCAGCATGAATATGACACATCAGAGTATTATTATTATGGATGAAAACCTATCAAACGTAAAGCGGATGCCTTCTCTCACGCCAATAGCACGAGACGAAAATAAAACTAAACTATCTACACAAATGTGTAGACTTTTTGCTTCAGATATTCCCGATATTATTTACAGTACCTTACATAAACACCTTTTGAATAAATTTAGATTCGTCTCATTCTAACGTCGTCACTAGAGGTGGACGAACCTGTCCCACCACTGTTTGTGAAATTCACTTTATTATATCTGACCTGAAGAAACCACTATAGGGACACATACTACCGAATAATAGACTGGCTGCCTATAACTAAATCACTAAAAGAAAATAAATGTCTCACGCTTTTCAAGAAAATGAAATTTTAGTTTTATTTCCTAAGTCATAACGTTCCCCACAAAGCACTAAAGTGTATTGTCAACAAAATGACTGCCAACTATCGAACTCATAGAATCTGCTTTTAACAGTCAAGACCTACGTGAACTTTGTTATGCATTGTTATAGTTGTTGTCGAATATGACCAAAGTAAGATAACTAGCGATGTGCAAGATTTACAATAATACTGAAGTTATCTCTTCTGTCAAAATAAGGAAGACTGATCACCTCTTGACATGACCCTTACTCTCTATACTTACAAGCAAAGGCTTACGTTAAAGAATTGTATGTTCATTTCGTTTCTTCTTTTTCTGTTAATCAATTTTGTATCTCTATTACAAACAAATTCATTTATTACATACCCCTTCAGCCTTTCTGTACAAAAGACATTTAGCATTGTCGGTGAAAAAGCACTGTAGCTGACAAACAGATGATCAGAAAGATGAGAATAGTAAGTCTGATTGTAGCACTTACAAGTGATCACAGTGTTCACACAACAGGAGCTTACAGAGGTCTAGTCACAAAACACCCCTTAACGTCCTCTGTGCTCCAAGTGACAAAGATTGTGGTGCAAGACTCGTCCTGTCTGTCAAGGGCACATTAGTAAACCTCTCCTCTGGAAATTCCCAGTCTTAGTCAAAGTTTTCGAGCAGACACCTTGCCAGTGTTTTCAGTGTATTTTCACTTTACATGGCATAAAGTAGCAGAAGGACTTTTTCTTATTTGTATGTCTGTGAGAACAATGCTTCTATAGCAAAATTGAACGCTTTTTCCCTAGTGTCTACAAACATTCTCTGGAATATTAGGATCGAAAACGACAAAGAAACTAGTAGAAGACATGCTGATGCAATATCAGAAACTTGGCTGCAATATTTTTCTAAATATCCACTAACATCATTCTGGATTGTTTTCCTGACATCTGCGGTATGGTTACTAAAAGGACATAAATGAATATGGGAAACATGGTGTGCAGTTAACCCCAGAACTTATTGAGGTATTTATTTTACTTTTTGCTGATGATGTTGCCCTTGTATCAGATACAATCATTGGACTGCAGAATCACATTCTTTTTCAGTGCTCAAGGTCTTTCAACCTTGCTGTTAACCTTGATAAATCAAATTTCTTGATTTTTCGAAATGGTGATGTCATATCTTGTAAAGAAAAATGGTTATTTTGTAACTCTTCTTTAAAAATTGTGAATGTATACAAATACTTGGATATAGTTTTCTCCACAAGGTGTATTTTTACACATGCATTAGAAGATATAGCTGAAAAAGCAAAGAGGAGAGTTATAAGTATTCTGAAACTGTTGTGGTACATTGGTGATACTTCACCTAACCTGTTTTTCAAACTTTTTGATGCACAGGTTTAGCCAATACTTTTATACGGCTCTGAAATATGGGGTCTGTGTACCAGTAATGATAGCATTGAGAAGGTTCACACCTTCGCAATGAAAAGATTTTTAGGAGTCATAACGAGGACACGTAACTCGTTGACATATGGGGAATGTGGTAGATTCCCTTTGTCTGTTAATGCATCAGTGCGGTGTGTTGGATATTGGCTCCTTTGCTAAGAATACCACAAACTAGACTCCCAAAAAAGCCTATTTAATGTTTACATTACTGAATGAGCAAAATAAAACATGGCTACACTTTATTATGATATTTTTGTATAAATATGGTTTTGGCATAGTGTGGGAAAGTCAAGTTCCCGGAGATGATAAACTCTTTTTACAAATCCTGAAACAGAGACTGATAGACTTGACATACAGCTAAGTACAAGTCCAAAACACTAAACTGATTATGAGAAGAAAGAAAAAAATCAGACCACTTAACATGTAGCTTAGAGAAGTTCTTTTGCATGCAGAAAAAGCACATCAAATCACAAAATTTAACCTTTTTCTCCCACTCTATATCTAATGATTTTTATCATGGATAGCTTGTGAATGAACCAGTTGATAACCTGCTTAGCAACGAGATATCCCCTCATCAAAGATGGTTGCTACGCAGGATAACATGACCTGTGCAGTCTGCACAGAAGTTTACAGGTCACCAAGATTTCTACCCTGTCATCACACCTTCTGTCTAGAGTGTCTAGAGGAGCTGGCAAAGAGACATGGAGACACCATCCCGTGTCCTACCTGTAGAGCTCCTGCTACTGTACCGCCAGGTGGTGTGTGTGATCTACAAGTCAACTTCTACTTCACGGAGGAAGCAATGGAGCAGGCACGAAGTATGGAAAATTTCTCCATGTGTCCTTTTCACAGTAAAGAATGTATCACATTGTATTGCACACCGTGTGACCAGCCTATATTATGCCTCAAATGTAAACGGACTATACACAAAGGGCTAGGAACTGAAAACCTATCAGAAACCGTTACTCGCTATAAACAAACGATTGAAGAAAAAACTTCAGTCCTTTATGGACGCCATTAGAAGCGAAATAAACAATTTGAAAATTTGTAAACAAAACGAGAAGCAAGTCCAAGAAAAGAGAGCGGCAATAATGGAACAGGTAAATCATCGATCTTCTCAAATAGTAATGTTCATTGAACTTGTCTTACTAAAGGTATAAATGTCCATCTTCTGTATTTAATCCACAATATAGTGAATACATTGAAGAGTGTAATTTGTTACAAACTATGTATTGTAAAATTAAGTAATAAATAGGTAAGATTTTTAAAGTATTATATGATTTCTAAAATCTTTCCTAGTAAAGTCCTGCAGGATATCAGTAGTTTAGCAATTACGCCATGTTTTATATAACGTCCGACAGATTGATGTCCGGTATGACGTCATTGTGGCCATGGCAGGAAAAGGTCGGCACGAAGAGCTGCAAGAACTCAAGAAACTTCCGATGATTTGGAGAAAGATTTGGCTTCTGAGTACAAGATGAGCTCAACTCACTTCTCCAGCTCCAAGCCCGCGCTCAACACGCGCTGAGTTCGGCCTGTCACACGGAGGTCCTGCAGGTGGAGAGAGAGATGAGAGGCAGGGAAAGAAGCGACAGTCTGTCAGTGAGAGGACTACAAACTGAACTGTCTGACCTCACAGTCCTGTGGTTTATGGTGATTTCAGTAACTACATTAAGGACCTCTACATGAAGGCATTCATCGGGTCACCAGTCAAACAAACGTTTTTAAGTAAGGAAGCCATTGACATCGTTCGAGTGGCTCGTAGTTTTCAGATGTGCGTTTAAATTTCAAAACGTTTAGCGTTTACTTGGGTTTCCTGGTTTATGATGTAACACTAGGTCAAAAGGTCATGGCAGCGTTGGCAAAGTTCGGCGGCACGAGACGAGTTTCGTAGACACATAACGGACCTTTGATAACGCTCGGCACACTTTAACCTCAAACACAGACTGATTTCATGCACGTTGTAAGGACAGGTGTTATTTACCTTTGAACTTTTGTGTAACTATTCAGTGATATCAGTGATAACGGAGTCATGGGATGAGTCACATGAAATTTCACTCTGCATTGAAACAAGACATCTTCACTTAGTCATTTGCCCATTTGTGTAGCCGTATGTCTTGCTGTCTGAGTATCGTATCGCTGTTTTCCGGGAAAAAAGTTAAGATTGAACAAGTAGGTAAACTGCTTAGCAACTAAACATCATCTCTACATCAAAGATGGCTGCTACGCAGGATAACATGACGTGTGCAGTCTGCACAGAAGTTTACACATCACCGAGGTTTCTGCCCTGTCATCACACCTTCTGTCT
>SRHC01002873.1:13079-25204 GCA_004794325.1 Pomacea maculata
GTGTCGGGCAGCCGGAAGTTCACATGTTGCACAAAGATTGACACTCTGTGACACGATTCACCCGCAGTTTGACTCTTCCTGACCCCGCAGTGTGGCTTCAGACATCGTCATGTCTGCCTACACTACTTGCTCGCCCTTCACATTATTGTAGGTTGGCGCCAGGTCTTTTGTGTCCGATCTTGAGAAACAGGTCAGAGATGTCTCTCAAGGCAGAATAGTCTCACCTACACACTTCAACATAAACATTTGAAAGACTATTCAGATTTGTAAGCCTCGTTGAATGTGGATGATTTTGGTTACCATGTCTTTGTCTGATTACCATTTACAACAATAAAATCCTGCTTGGACTAACATCAACATTTAATAATAGTGTAATCTTGGTCTCATTTACTTGTATAGTAATGTCATTGTACTTGGTCTTATTAACCTTAGTACTAATTTAATCTTAATTGGCCTCATTACCCTTCATTAAAATACAGTCGGACCACGCTAGGTCCCTATATCGAAAACCTCTTTATGTCAAAAATCTCGTTAGTCCCCGTCAAAAGTCTTAAAAGACCTCTGTATTGTAGACCACATCAACTCCAAGACATCTCCATTTCCAACCGCCGTTAGTCTAATTTTCTAAGGCCTCTGGTTTCTTATTCTCAGGCTACATTTAAGAACACGTATTCCGGAAAACCAAGAAAAGGGACAGTCATGAGAGCCGTGGAACAGAATAACAAGAAGAAAGTGGAGAGTACAAAAATAATCCACATTCCCACAAGTACGCTGGACAATGTCTGAAAGAGAAAGAGAAGATTTTAAAACTTTACAATAAGAAGCGATGTGTCCATCAGAACGACACTGTCCATATAGATAATCAGTTGTTTTATTTGTTGATTACACTATGCAATCATCTAATTTGTGTATTTTGTTACATAATGTATAAGTCACCTGACCAAATCATGATCGTTGACGTGTCTTCCTTCTGCGCTATCTGCCACGTCACAATAAGCAAAGAAAGTCAGCGAGACATCTTGTAGTAGATGCGAGATTAAACAACACCTGTCGCGGTACACAGCAGCAAACATTTCCCCACCTACACAAACCTCTTCCCTTCCTCGCCCCCTTCTATACCCCACTCTTAAATATTGATATAGATAAGCCAGAGTGTTACACAACACATCTTACCAAAATGTTTAAGTTAACAGAACCAACCAGTTCAATGGGAATTGTTTATCAGAGTGTCCGCTCGCGCCTGTTCGGTTCTTTATTTGGTATCAGACGACGACGACGACGACGATGACGATAAACTCGATGTTTTGGAAAGATGCGTGTTGAGTTTAGAATAAAAGGTGGTAAGCGAATTAACAGATAATGATGAATGACAACGTTGGCCCTGACGACCCAACAGTCCACAATAATAAACCTGAGAAAACAGAGCAAAATACCAAAGGTCCAGCCTACGGACCATACAAGTCTACTTAATTATTCAGTCTGAACCCTGCAAAGGACATCGTAGGAAAAACACGAAATTCAGTCACTCTAGGAGATTTTTTTTACAGCAACACAACTTTGCATGGCGGGAATCATCGCGTGCCAAGTCATCTGAGACGGAATAGCGGTATCCGCCTGGTCTCCGCATGTGTGTAAAAGACAAAGTTTATTACCGCACTGTACACCAGCTGTATAATAAAAATGTTATTGCCAGACACACCTCATCAACATCATCGCAGTACGCATGTTAATTGTCGTCCACAGCTTGATTTACTGAGCAGATACTAGACAGAGTGGTGATAAAGTTTGTATGGACACGCACGTGCAGAATATTCAATTCGGTCGTTTCCATCCAGACATGAGGACACACCACACACTGGATGACTGAGAGAACAGTCAGTGCCAGGCAGCCTGGGAATTGCAGAATGGATGACACACCTCCGTGCAATACCTGTCTCACCTGGAGGTTTGACTCTCTACGACCCCTCAGTGTGTCTCAGACAACCTCCTGTCTCTCTTTGCACTGCCCTGTCGGCTTTGACCTTTACACCAGCAATTTATTTGTCTGCTGACATAATTTTATTAGAGGTGGTCTGCTAAGACGGTTTGCGACAAAACTGACAGAGACTCCAGCCCAGAGTATAGCTCAACCATCTATGGCTCTGCTCTGGAATAATTTCTAAAGTATCCTGACATTACTGATCATCATTATGGGCTCTGCACCTGTCTTTCGAACAACTAAAATATTAAGCAGGTCCCGTGGAAACCCTGATTTCTTTTTGCCGCCTGAAACTTGTACTTTCGTATGCTTGTCTAAAATCTCACCCTCCAACTATCTTGCTGTTTCTCATTATCTTCGTACTGCCTTGTGCCTTATTCGTGCCAAAGAGCTCAAACCAGTAACCCTTCGTATACTGCATTAATCACACGCTGCCTGAGCAGATACTCAACAAGAAGACTTTCTCATTCTCCATTAAGGTCCTACTTGGACATATCTGCTTCCTCAGATTCGTCTTAATGTCAAACATTAAGATAGGCGACACGTCTACAGAAAGTTCTTTCTGAGTTTTATGGATTGTGGTTTTTCTTAGTGAACTTGGTGGACAGCTGCAGCTTTTTCCTGTCAGAAGCAACAAGCATATCTAGCTTGTCTTACTAATGAGCGCTCCATGTATTATGTGCTACTTCAAATCATTTTAATAGCATGGACACCAGTCTCTTCGGTAGAACACCTCATAACAAATTTTGTCTCGCTATCCTAACTCTTTACTGCCGTTTGGAATACCTCTTATAGTCCAGCTCAATATCATGAAGCAGCTCTAGTTTGTCATGCAAAGACATTGTCTTTATTTGGGTTCAAAGCCATGGTGGCAATCGTTGAAATGTTGATATATTTTGTTTTATCTGTCGACCCTTGGTCTCCGGTGTCGCAAACCTCCTTATGTCGAATGACTCGTTAGTCCTCGGCCTAATTTCCGTCAGACCTCTGTAGTGTAGACCTCCTCAACTTCATGACTTTTCAGTGTCCAACCTCCGTTAGTACAATTTTCTAAGGCCTCTGGCTTATTATTCTGAGGCTACATTTCAGAACACGTATTCCGGAAAACTCAGAAAACGGATATAAGTGACAGTCATCAGAGCAGTCAAACTGGGTAACAAGAAGAAAGTGGAAATTGCGAAAGTAACCGGCTGTCCCACAAGTACTCTCTACACCTTTCTGAAGGAGAAAGAGAAGACTATGAAACTCTACAAGAAGAAGCCATGTGTTCATCCGAAGGAAATGAGGGATGGTTGTTGAGAACTATCGGATGTCAACATTATTTTTGAGGTGGCAAACAAGAAACTAAAGGAAAATGAAGAGCGGATGAAGAAGGCTGACGATGCTGAGGAGCATTTTAAAAAGTAATCACAGTAGTAAACTAGTAAACATGCTTCACAGTCACAGAGGGATTTAAAGCCACAGAACACGATCTTGGTCGCCTTCAAAGAGAAAGAATTGACAGATGCTTTTAATGTTGAAGACTTAAATAGCGTTTATCATCTTCATCATCATCATCATCATCATCATCATCATCATCATCATCATCATCATCATCATCATCATCATCATCATCATTATCATCATCATCATCAACATCATCGTCATCATCATCATCATTCGGTACACGGACTTTTCGACGTCGGACGTTTAGCCAACGTATGTTTCGTCGACGGAGGTTTCGGCGCGGGGTCCTCAGCCGACGGACGTTTTGTCGACGAACATTTCGGCATTTCACGCGAGACCTTTAGCCGAAGTCAAGCGTGTGACGCCCCTTAGCTCACACATTTCTCTCGCCATTGTATCAATGTATCAGTGAACTCTCTCTCACTATCCCTCCTCATGTGAACCGTTAGCTCACACATTTCTCTCGCCATTGTATCAATGTGTGTCTCTGCCAGTTCTCACGTTCACCTTCCACCTGGACAATATTTCTGTTTGTCCTCTGTCTCACGTTCCCTCGAGATAGTGCTTCATTCACTCATGTGTAGAGGACCGGTAGTCCAGCGCTTGTTAGGTTTTGGCGGAAGTGCTGATGCACGCGAAAAAAGAGCTGATGCTGATGGATGGAGAAAAAAGTGCTGATGCTGATGCATGGAGAAAAAAGTGCTGATGCATGCGATCGCGAAGATCGCAAAAAAGTACACGCCCGATAGGTATATAAGGGCAGAGCTGAGACGCAAGGACAGTAGAGAAAACTGCGAAGTGAAAGCTCGAGACAAGTGACGCAGCCGTGCCTTTCTGATTTGAGTGCTGGACTGTTGTGGTCACTGTTCGACTCCCCTCACCACGCACCACTTGGTTACACATGTGCAAGATTCTGAGAAGTAAGTAAGCATCTCTCTCTGTCTCTCTCTGTCTCTCTCTCTCTGTCTCTCTCTGAGAAGTAATTAAACGTTTAAAGCTTTCAGCTCGTTGTACAATTCTACCACAAAACCAAAAATTATATAGATATGTGTATGTGGGCGCAGGTTCCCTCAATGTCTACTTTGGTTTTCACATGTCAACTCTACACTCCTGCCTCTGTGTCTGTATATGTCTGTCTGCTTGAGCGTATTAGTAACATCACGTTAAACTTTGGAACTTATCTAGTGCATCTGGTGCATTTCAGATGGAATTCACATTCACAAAGCGGAATAAGCGAAAGCTGCTGCACGAAGGCTACGCCTATGTCATGGACCGCACCAAAGCCGACAACGTCACAATTTTCTGGCGATGCGAAAACCGAGGAGAGTGCAAAGGAAGGTTAAAGACAGTAAACGACGTTCTGGAAGGCCGTCCATCCACCCATTCCCATCCGCCAAGTGTAGCCCGTTGCCTGGCTTTGAAAACGGTTGGTGATATAAAACAGCGCGCAAAGCAGTTTTAAGAAGCCACAAGTTCGATAATCAACAACTGCACAGCAGAATTTCCACTCGCCGCCACAGGTTCTCTTCCAAAAAAGGAGACTTTGGCAAGGATGATCCGAAGGATACGGAAAGCTGCAGACAGCGACATCATCAGCGAGGAGCTGAAGCTTGCAACGAGAGGAGAACAATTGTTAGCGTTTCAGACGGACGATATCGTTATTCTAACCACTCCATCCAATCGTGACGTTTTAGCACGTGACGCCCACTGGTTTTGTGATGGAACATTGGACAGCGCTCCGTTAGCAACACAACTTTACACCATCCATGTTCTTGTTGAGGATTCTCACACTCTGCCTCTTGTTTACTGTTTGACAAACAACAAAAACAGGGCCACATATGACGCGATCTTTACTTACCTGAACGGCCAGAGAGGTCTCAACCCAGAGACCATCACAATAGATTTTGAACGAGCAGCAGTAAACAGCATCAGTGAACACTTCCCAACCACAGCCGTGCAAGGGTGTTTTTTTCACTTTGGACAATGTCTTTGGAGAAACCTCCGGTCGCTTGGACTACAAGATTGGTACTTGGAGCCAGAGAACTCTCTTCTCATCAAGACCATTCAGGCCTTGGCTTTCGTGCCTCCTGACGACGTCATCGAGGCGTTTCAACAGCTCATGGATTCGCTGGATGCCGACACTGACGAGACACTTTCAGACTTCCTCGCCTACTTTGAAAGTACATGGCTGGGCATTGTGCAGCGAGGACGCCGTCGACGCCCGAAATTCGACGTCGCCATGTTGAACGTCTACAATCGTGTGGGAGACAACCTGCCCAGAACTAATAACTCGGTCGAAGGCTGGCACCGTGCCTTTGATAAGCGAATGTCTGTCACGCACCCAACACTTGGCAGGCTTGTCAGCAAGTTATACGCAAGGAGCAGGCAAGCACCCAGCTATAGATGGAACAGCTTGCCATGGGCGTCAGGATGCGAAAAAACAAGCAGTACGAAAAAGTCAACACACGACTGCAAGCGCTTGTTGCAATGTACGCACAGGAGGATGTTTTAGTTTTTCTCAAAGCTGTTGCGCATAATCTGTGACAATCAAAGTGAACTGTCTGTGAAGTCTGTGTGTAAAATTTGTTTGAAATAAAGAATTGTTGTGTAATCTAGTTGTTACTTTCATTCTTTGAGAAGTAAGTAAGCTCTCTCTGTCTCTGTCTCTCTCTGTCTCTCTCTGTCTGCCTGTCTCTCTCTGTCTCTCTCTGTCTCTCTCTGTCTGTCTGTCTGTCTCTCTCTCTCTCTCTGACATAATGCGTCGAAAACTCTGTTGGCTAAACGTCCGGCGGCAAAACGTCCGCACACGCATCTTTCTGTATTTTGCTACATAATGTAAAAGTCACCTGACCAAACATGATCGTTGACGTGGCTTTTTTTGTACCATCTTGTAAGCGAGGACAAACTTCACAATAAGCAAAGTCAGCGAGACATCTTGTAGTAGATGCGAGATTAAACAACACCTGTCGCGGTACACAGCAGCAAACATTTCCCCCACCTACACAAACCTCTTCCCTTCCTCGCCCCCTTCTATACCCCACTCCTCCATTTTCCCTCCCATCCAAAGCCCCACACCTCGTTCAATACCTTTAAGTGGAAGTACTTTTCCATTGCACAAATAAGACAACCAAGCCCCTTCCCGTAATATCTCCCCCCTCACACCAGGGAGCGACAATGGTGTGTTGGATATAAAAGGCCATTGCAGGCCACCAGCAAGTGGACTACGAGCTCACCTACAGGAGGAGACACTTCAAGCAGCAAGGACATTGGACATCACCGGCTAACTGCCTGCAACACATCCTCACGGGCCTGACCATCGGCACTGACCACTTCCACCCGAGGACAGACAAGGGAGGGCGAGTTGTCGCTGTACGAGACAGACATGGCATCAGCACATCACCTGCTGGCCGCCGCCTTTAGTCTGTGTGGACTTTTGTTTCTTCTTCACGTCGTCACAGGTAGCTTCACTTCTTAAGACTCTTTCCTTTCTTTTGTTTTACTCATTTATTTCTCACATGAATGAGGTCTAAATATGTTGCTTGATAAAGGCAGTTGCCTCAACATGTCTGACCTTCGCAGAAAAAGACACCATGATATTTCTTTTCCTACAATAACTGCACCGATGTGCTCTTTAATTGCGAAATTCTCTGCATTATATCATTAGCTTAACACTTTCTTCTAAGAATGCAAGGAATGTTTTTCGTAAAGTTTATATTTTGTTCTATCCAATCTGATGGCCAACGTTTTCTCAAAGGAAATTTGTTTTGGATTCAGTTTAAACGATGACTTTATTACTCATCCATTTTGGTTTACGTCGAGTTTATCTGAAACTGGACAATGAGATATACACTCACTGCCTCTAGAGAGAAATCTTGACGATGAACACCCTCACTACTGTTATCGTTGATATTTTGTGTTCTCGAGATGACGAGTCAGACCATTGTGTTGTCCTGCAACGGGCTGTAGAAGTTGGCAAGCTGGGAGAAAAATGATGAAAATAAAAGTGCGATAGATCACGTGTAGGTTTTCAACATCACCACCCCTCCAACAAACCTTTCTCTTTTTCATCCTCTAACTTCATTTCTTTTTTCTATCGATCTGTCAGGATCGGCTGTTGAAAGTACTTAAATATTGCGGGCTTTTCTCGTGTATTTGAACCGAGTGTAGTAAAGAACTGTTATATGTATCGTCGCTTTTGAGTAAGAAAACTGCCTTTGTATCATGTGTCAGACACAGCTTAGCCGCAGTGACTCGGCGAAACCTTTCTTAATCACATTCACAAAGTACAGGGGAAAGGGTTTTTCGAAGAATACAATAGAACAAGTTTCGTGAGTTTTAGGAAAATACTTATTCACAAGAATAGTATATTGTTGTCACTGAAATATTGGTATACCGAGTCCAGAGAGTGTTACACAACAGATGTGGCCAAAACTTACAACGAATTCAAATAACTGACTGATGTCTTCACCTTCGGCACAGCTGACAGACACGTGACTTATCCTCTCCCTCCCTCGCTCTTACTTTGATAAGTGGGCTGACAGTCACAGTTACAATTCTCAGCTGTATAAAGATGTTGTTGTGATTTGTTAACATTGAATTTATAATCAAGATGCTTGCTATTGTTGTTGCACACTGCCATCCTTGACATGGGCCTAGGCATACTCAATTCAAAGCTTAAGTTTGAGTTCACTTTTTCTAGAAAATATAAAACAGTTTATGATGTGAGGTGCTGTATACTTTGTTTACTTTTAACTTATTACAAATGTGCCAACTGATGGGACATCAGATACACACAGGAAACGACGTTTAGTATTCTAAGAATTTTTCTTTCTTTTGTCTTTTCATTTTAATTAACAAGTAAAACAGAAAATGTTTCCTGACGATGACTTGAGTATCGACGTCTGTCATTGAGAAAGCTGCCCTGTAGTCACGTGATGTATTGTTGTCGACTGGGGCAAAAGGTCACAATACTTCTAAACCACTTGATGTTCCATCACCAGTTTTCAAAAACTGTTAATCAAGGAATGTGTTGATCCAACATCTTGGGTGACTAGTAGAGACGATGACAGGAAGAAGACTGATGTACCCGTGCTTTGTGTTGCAGTCAACAGCATCAGGTGCATGACGTGTGGTTTCGAGGATGCCGGATGCCTTTCCGGAGGTTTGCGAGATTTTGACTGTGGTGCAAACAACCTCTGTCGCACTGCAGTAATTTACTACAAGGATGGTAAATAAACATTTGTTTTACGTTTTATGTGTGCGTCCATCTGTGGGGTTCTGTTGTCAACTCTTACAGCTGAGTTACTGCCCTTGTATTCTGTTTGAATTGTTTTCCTCTCATCAGTTATGGGCGCCAGCCTCCACTAAAGTCGCAAGTTTCTTCCCCCGCTGCCACTACGTGTCCTTCGCTCTCTCTTTTAGATATACAGAAGCTGAAAGAAGTTAGATATGTAGGGGATGGGGCACATACACTTACTGTATCAAACTGTTCAAACTCGATAGACAGAAGGATGGAAGGATACACAGAGAAAAAGAAAACTGTAGAGGTTAAAAGATGATGCATTAACTGTTAGTGGATTAGATGCATGAGTAAATAGGTTCATAGATTGATAGAAGTGCAGATAAAATTACTTTTATGAATGCCACTACATACCTCTGCTAAATCATTGCCCTTTGTCTGACAGGCCGCACAGATGTTCAATATCGAGACTGCGTAGAGGGTAAAGACTGGAAAAACGAGTGTAGAGAAGAGATACGTTTAAAGATTTGTTTTTACCACTGTGACACTGACAACTGTAACAATGTCTCCTACGTACTATAAGAAGAGGACTCACTTGTCAGAAACCTTCATGGGTACAAAAGCTATGGCTCCAGTTCTTTTGTATTAATAAAGAACCATGCCAAAAAGTACTCTTCAATGAAATTTCAGCCAAGTTACACACAAGATAAACCATTTCATTCCACTCAAAATGTCTTCTATTATTTCCTGCTCTGCATCGTCGGAAACGTTTCAAGTAGACATTCCTGAAGGCTTTGAAAATATTTCGGCTTGTCGTAAATTTATTGTGATATTTCACATGAAATTGTTTGCTTGGTCCTGAAAACTGAATAAAGGTTTGACATCTGAGTTCGTAGCCGCTACTCCTTTGTCGTGCGAACAAATGTAGATATGAATGTGATTGTAGTCTCACCACATCTTATTAATCTGTCTTCTTCTTTCTCCTTTAGTTCATTAGTCTATTTCCTCCTTTTTTTCTTTCTCCCGTCTTTCTACATTCTTTATTAAACTCACCATCCGTTATTATCGCTGTTCCTCTAATTTATTATCTTTGCTATGATCGTTATTTTATTGTTTATAATTTTAACTGTGCTATAGATAGAACTGAACATCATTGGTACATAAATAAATCTATTTTATTCAGATAAAGTACAGGGGAAAGTTTTTTAAAAGAACGCATATAAACAGATTTTATGTTTTTGACTCAGATTCTTATTCCCATGAATAGTATATTGCTGCTACTGAAATATTGAGATAGATACGCCAGAGTGTGTTACACAACACATCTTACCAAAATGTTTAAGTTAACACAGCCAGCTAGTTCGATGAGAATTGCTTTAGAACGTGTGTCCGCTCGCGCCTGTTCGGTTCTTTATTTGGTATCAGACGACGACGACGACGATGAACTCGCTGTATTGGAAAGATGCGTGTTGCGTTTAGAATAACAGATTGTAAGAGAATTAACAGATAATGATGAATGATAACAACGTCCCTGACGACCCAACAGTGCAGAATAATAAACCTGACTAAACAGAGCAAAATACCAAAGGTCCAGCCTACGGACCATACAAGTCTACAAAATTATTTCGTCTGAACCCTGCAAAGGACATCGTAGGAAAAACACAGAATTCAGTCACTCTAAGAGATTTTTTTTACAGCAACACAACTTTGCATGACGGGAATCATCACGTGCCAAGTTATCTGAGACGGAATAGCAGTATCCGCCTGGTCTGCGCATGTGTGTAAAAGACAAAGTTTATTACCGCACTGTACACAGCTGTATAATAAAAATGTTATTGCCAGACACACCTCATCAACATCATCGCAGTACGCATGTTAATTGTCGTCCACAGCTTGATTTACTGAGCAGATACTAGACAGAGCGGTGATAAAGTTTGTATGGACACGCTCGTGCAGAATATTCAGCGACGGTCGTTTCCATCCAGACATGAGGACACACCACACACTGGATGACTCAGAGAACAGTCAGTGCCAGGTAGACTGGGAACTCCGCTTTCGGGGTTGTCTGCCTCTCTTCATCGAAAACTTGTCCTCAGAGATTTATTAGCGGTGTGTCGAAGTGGTTGACAATAAACGGCTTTATCTTCTTTCCCACCAAGTCAGTGAGCATCTAATTTTTAATTACACGATGTAAGATTTTTCTGTTATTATAAGGTAATCACGGTAGTAAACTAGTAAACAGTCGTCACATTCACAGCGGAATATAAAGCCACAGCACACGATCTTGGTCACCTTCGTGCTTTGTCCTTATTGTTGCCTGCCGGAACTGTCAAAGAGAAAGAATTGACAGATGCTTTTAATGTTGACGACTTTAAACCTCGTTAATCATCATCATCATCATCATCATCATCATCATCATCATCATCATCGTCGTCGTCGTCGTCGTCGTCGTAGTCGTCGTAGTCGTCGTCGTCATCATCTTTATCTTTGTGTATTTTGCTACATAATGTAAAAGCCACCTGATCAAGGCATGATCGTTTACGTTGCTTTTTTTTTGCACCATCTTGCTCTATTTCTCTCTTTAAAACATGTTTCTTCTTTCCGACATGAAAGCCGTGTGTGGACAGGATGTACGGCTCACACCGCATAAAACAACATCAGAGAACTATTCCACGTTGTTCGTTCAGGTGTCGGGTGGAGGGGGGAATTCGTGTTTTATTTAGCAACTTAGGCAGTGAACCCTGTCAACAGATGACACATGCAAAGAAAGAACAGCGTGCCGAGACGAGAGCGGAACCCAGGACAGCCAACCTTCACCGTCCTGGTGACAGGCGCTGACCCTGGCGGACCCCGGACCACCCTGGGTGCCGGGTAAGATGAACGTGCGATTGATGACTTGTACGCTTTCAACATCACTTGGTATTTGGCCTGTGTTTGAGCCGAGTGAAGTGACTTTTTTTTCAAGAAATTTCAGTTTTGTTTGTAAAAAAACATTTTGTGACAAAATTTCGAAAAACTTATTCCCTCATCATGTTTTATTTATCTCTCTACCTGTAAAATTGTCAGCGGGTAAAGGCCATTATCTTGAGTCATCGCTTTTTAGTAAGGAAAGAATCTGTTCTTTGAACCAGATATCTATGTAGTATGAAAACATATTGTCCTACTCATCTCAACAGACCTGATACAGACAAGTACGGATGTTATAAAGTGAGGTGTATATCTTCCACCTAGAGATGTAGTCTACTACAAGGACACTAATATTTATAATGACATTGCCGTGCTGGGGTAAAGTTTATTCGATATTGTTAAAACAAGCGACTTGCTTATAATAACGGTTTGAGGTAGTGGCCGTTAGAGGGTTAAGGCAAAATAAAAGACGACATCTACACTTGGCCTGAGTGATTTGTGTTCACCACAGACAAAACACTGACCTGACTTCACGACCTTTATATCTGAACTGTA
>SRHC01002874.1:1877-23541 GCA_004794325.1 Pomacea maculata
ACACGTAATGTAAACACGAGCACAACTCACAGGACACGTGATGTAAACACGAGCACAACTCACATTACACGTGATGTAAACACCAGCACAACTCACAGGACAGGCCACCTTGGATGAGTTCCTCCCCACGGGGACATCAAGTCTTGTCTACACACGGTCACAACCTTGCTGCTCACCTGTTGGACTTTGACATCGTGATATGATTACACAGGATTGTGACATGCGGTGTCTGTCATACTGTCTCTGTGTCTGGGTGTCATCTGAAGTAAATAAAGTGTTTCCTCCATGTAACGTTTATTATGGCGGTCCCTTGAGAAACGTGAAATCGAGGTTTTACTGTAAATATTTTATGAAGATTCTTTACAATGTGGAACAGTAATGTGTGGTTAGTTTGTTTATTTACTCAGCTAAACTATTTTCACAAATGTACAATATTTCCCGGTTGGTGTTTGATTGCGGAGGTGACAGTATTAATTGGTGAACAGAATAAAGTTAGAGACAAAAATTCATGCTTCACCGCGACATGTACAACTGTTAGTAGACAGTAGACCGTTAGTGACAGAGAGAGAGACAAAATGTGGTAACTACTTTCACTTTTTGGTTTTGTTTCTGATCAGAGAAGTAAGTTAGTACTTAACATTATTACTGAATGTAACAAACCACTTGTAGTAAATAATGTAAATCACTCAATCTACAGGGTTGGTCACAGCAGTTGATGTGATGTTTATTGTAATAGTAAGATGAGCTCAAGTATCCAAGATTTGTTTCTACCAGGTTCTGCGGTCCGGCGACAACAGTGAGTGTGCCATGCACATGTCCTCCACGTGTGAGTGTCAAGACCCTGGGTCAGGCCGTGTGGTGGACAGGAGAGTGCTATACTGCTGTAATCACACTCTTCCCGGAGCAAGTTCACCTGCTACACACGGCGCCTCCCACACTCTTTGTCACCGGACCGCCCGGTACAGGTAAAACTGTGGTGCTGCTGCTGATGGCCATACAGTGGCTGCGGTGTGGTCACGACGTCTACGTTGTCAGTACGTGGAGGGTGAGTCGTGCAGCGTGCAGCATGTTGTATCACCTGTTGCTGCAGACAGTAAAGACACAACAGTCAGCAGGTGTGTCACACGGTCAGCCTCACCTCCTGCAGTATCATCTTTATGACGATAAAGACGTGAAGAAGGCCGTCAAGGACTTGTCACAGGCGGCGAGCGGAGGTTCGTTGTACGTCATCGCTGATGAAGCAGGATGTGATTACAGGTGAGTTGTACAGCGTGTGATGTGATGATAGACACACCGGTAGATGCTGTCTGCATTTACTGGATTAAAACTATTTGGTGCTTAACAGGTGATGTTTCCTCAACGGTTGTGACACCTGATGGAGGTGTTGTGTTGTCAAAATAGACTTGTTTTGAAGCATCGACTGTTACACAGATTGTGTTGCAACACGTGTCATTATAGTGACATCACTTACTTGATGACAACATTGGTAACAATATTACACATGATACACAAACAGATTACACATTAATAACAGTACACAGTGTAACGCGTGTAGCTACATCCTATGTTACAGTCTAGCCCACAGAATCAACAACTTTCAGACTTTGTATGACAAGCTGCTGACACAAGTCCCTCGTCTCCATCTGTGGGCGGCACGTTGTTTCCATGAAAACGCACCCGCCGGCTGGCAAGTGGAACATTTAACCAGACCCCTCCGCTCTCCTCCGGCCGTCGTCAGAGAAGTCGAGCTGGACGAGAGGATCACTAGACGAAACGATGTCCTCCCGTACAGTGAGCGAGGTGTGTCCGACCACACAGACGGCCTGCAAGTCAGACGACTGTATCACCGAGGTCAGGGTCACACAGGTAAAAGGCCAGTTGACTGTGTCACGTGCGGTCGTGAGGTGGCCAGCTTCCTACACAGTCTCCGTGTTGGTGTTACAGGTAGGTGTGTGTATTGTGTAGTGTAACGTTGTTTACAGTTAAACACTTACCTGTGTGATAAATAACGAACGGGTGAGAAACAGTCTTGTAAATAAGACAGTGTGTTAGTGACTTGTCTGTCAGTTTACGTGATGACGTCACGATACTATTGTTTATATCCATGTTGACAGGCAGTAGCACAACATCTACAACATTGACCTCTACCAGCTGCCGCACTACACCCTGTCTACAGTGGAGAGACGTGCTGGTGTTGTACTGGTATGACGGTAGTGATCAGTTGGGTGTGGTCACAGGACTGCAAGAAGCGGGTATCCCAGTGCGGGTGATGGAGGACGATGACATCGAGGACGTGGCCACGGCCCGCAGTGACGTGGTGTGGATGGCGGATGGAGATCGTGTTCGTGGTCTGGAGAGAAAAGTCGTCGTCTGTGTGGAGTACCCTCATTATTATTCACTTAGATCTAAGTTGTTACCACGGTACCTTACCTCTCCCCGACTTGACCTCATGTCCCGCTGTACGTCACAACTTGTGATTGTCTCCCCTGACGACAAGCCGCTAGAAGGTGAACACACCTGTCACCTGCTGTAGTCGTGTGTCAGTCTCTTACATCAACAATTGACTTTTAGTGTTTGTCCTCTTCTACTCTCAGTCTATTACGTCATCACCTTATGACGTCATAGACATGACGTGATTACAGATTTTTACATCACAAGGTCCGTGTCTCTGTTTACACAACAACAAGTGTCAACAAGTTTGTCTGTTAGAAAGGTGTGTTTGTGTTAATTTGTCAGCAGATCAGTGCCAGTGTCAGTCTACCAGTGTGATATCTGTGTCAATGTGTCAGTCTACCAGTGTGATATCTGTGTCAATGTGTCAGTCTACCAGTGTGATGTCTGTGTCAATATGTCAGTCTACCAGTGTGATATCTGTGTCAATGTGTCAGTCTACCAGTGCGATGTCTGTGTCAATGTGTCAGTCTACCAGTGTGATATCTGTGTCAATGTGTCAGTCTACCAGTGTGATGTCTGTGTCAATGTGTCAGTCTACCAGTGCGATGTCTGTGTCAATGTGTCAGTCTACCAGTGTGATATATGTGTCAATGTGTCAGTCTACCAGTGTGATGTCTGTGTCAATGTGTCAGTCTACCAGTGTGATGTCTGTGTCAATGTGTCAGTCTACCAGTGTGATATTTGTGTCAATGTGTCAGTCTACCAGTGTGATATCTGTGTCAATGTGTCAGTCTACCAGTGTGATGTCTGTGTCAATGTGTCAGTCTACCAGTGTGATATTTGTGTCAATGTGTCAGTCTACCAGTGCGATGTCTGTGTCAATGTGTCAGTCTACCAGTGCGATATCTGTGTAAAGTGTCAGTCTACCAGTGTGACATCTGTGTCAATGTGTCTATATGTTGTACACGTGCTGTCAAAGGAACTCAGCAGACTGTAATGTCAGTGCCAAGCACTAAAGTGTTTAGTCTGATATTGTTTACTGCCAGTGGTAAACAAAAGGGACAGAACTCTGAGACTAACTACAAACACGAGTGGTTCATCAAACCCACTTCATTGAGTTAAGCGATTTATTGATGTAAACACAACAAACACTAGCGGCTCACTTATACAACACATGTTACAAGTTTAACTGTTTGACACAAACACATTCACACGATGTACAAATGTTGTTTCACATCCTTTATAAATGTCGCTCACACGTTTCACAATGAGTGTTTCAATAAAGATTGTTGTTGTTAGTTTAAAACTGGTACAAACTGTTGTTAAGTGGTTAAAATAGTTTTAACAGTGACGTCACCCACAGGAACCACGTGCGCACTGTTACAACAGTCAAACACCAGGCTGACAATATAAACATACACCACACAGCAAATAAACAATAAATACCAATGACAGGATACAATACCTACACCACGATCACATGACACTGTTACAGTTTGCCAACATCTTGTCACAACACACACTACACCCTGACCGTGACATGTCACGACACCAAGTCTCACAATCCGCCATTGCTGACGTCATGTTCGCCCTCAGTGACGTCATGGGGATGGAAGATGAAGGTGGACAGCGACTGTCGTCTGTCATGAAAGCGATGATGAGGGCGACGATAAAACGCGTGTGTACCTCTGTGTGTCGATGATCTGTTTGACTAAAGAAAACCTTTTCGCGATCTGTTTTGATGGAGTCAACACATGTGTAACTTGGGACTAGACATGTCACTTGTGTGTTGGACTGCAGCTGTCCTGTGTCTTTGGTCACGTGGCTAGAGCGGTGAACTGCGCAGTGTGCTGGTTGTTCTTGTGTTATATGTTGATGTTTTTTTAGCAAAAAGTTCTCAAAAGAAATCTCTAAAGCAGCACTAGCGAACGTACGCTGAGCATATCTTCCCAGAAAACTACAGAATCCCAAGGAATAGAGGGGCGACAGTGAGAGAAGGCAGCCAATAAAATGTAAAAGCAAAGTAGACCTCATCCAGCAAACAAAGACACGTGTTTGTTTTCGACAGTTCACATCACAAGAAGTGAGATGACAGACCGAGTACTAAACCTAAAGAAAGAGGCGATGCTACCGATGAAGATAACATCGCTCACTCAGAAAGCAGGCAACAGAAGGTCATCCCTAACGAGCTGTGTCTTTCATCTACAAAGAAAAGCTGACAACAACGATGTGAAAAGTAATAACTAAGTGATAACCAAACAAATGACAAACTTACCCAGGCTGCCTTACAACGATCAGAAGGAAGAGAGTTGTGGAGGTCAGTGAGACACACCTGTAGGCTACCAGGTGATAAAACATGGCGACCCTTCCCACTCCTGTGTATCACATCTTTGGTATGTAAGTATTCCGGAGTATGCACAACGCCCCGCAAGGTAGATATGACCACTGACTGTATTATGTCTATACAATCACAAACAATATGTCACCGCTAGCTCTATGCTTTGTTGATGATTGTCTGATATGACTTTTGTCAGTCTTTAGACACAATGGTCCATACTGGCCCACACTGGTGTACAATAGTGCACACTGCTGCCCAATGCTAAAACAACTACACTTGTCAGTAAAGGAAACACAAAATCAAGTTCAGTCCAAAGTCCAAAGACGGAAGAAGAGACAGAAGCCGTTAGTGGTGGAAGATGTCTGCTGTAGGAAATGACGCAGCACAAGAACTGGAGAACCATCCTAAACAGTGGCAAACGGTGCAATAAACATCACAGATGAGTAGGAGATGACTGTCACGACCTGATGTCGGACGTGCGCATTCAAAACAATACGAGATCACCTCAGTTCAGGACGTCCGTTTAATATATACACAAAACTTCCAACATACACACCGTACACAACTACAATTAACACAGCACACTCAATGAAACTGTTAACTTAATCCAAGACCGCTCGCAGGCAGGTCTTCTACTGCTAACATCATCCAAGACCGCTCTCTGGCAGGTCTTCTGGAGTTTCTTAAACTGCTAACAAAATCCAACTACAACTTTTCTAAGCACGTTAATACATTCAAAAATGTCACAGAATCTTTCACACACACAAGGAGTAACTTATAATCTCTCTAAAGTTCATTTTAAGTAGACACAGGTCTCTCCTTCTGTTAACAAAATAGTTCAACTTACTGGTAGGCGTCACTGGCGAACACACAACTAGTTTGTCCTTTGGTAAACGTCCTCACTTACTTCTCCTCGTGTAGCTTACTCTTTCCAGTCCTGTCATCTGCCACTTGATGTAGGATGCTCTCTCTCGATCCTCAGCGTTAGGAATGTTCCTCCTGCGAACAACTTCCCTCACACAACACTGGACATATCTCCATGAAAAATAACACACATGCTGGTAGACGATACCAGGCTCCCAGGCCCTCCGGTCGTTAGAGATCCGTTTCGGCGGGTCCTCCTTACTCGTCCCTCCACATAAGCTCCGTTCCTTGGCCAGGAACTCCAAGCACCAATTCCTTTGTTGGTACTCACACAGGTACCGGTATCACCCGTCTTGGCGGCTGCTTTCGGAATCTCTCTTTATCGATAATTCCTCTTTCTGGCACTTCCTCCTCGCCGGTAATTCCTGAAACGCTTATATTCTTTTAAATATTCTCTTTTAAATATTCATATAGGGCTAATTAATATCTCAACAATCACATATTATTACATCACATGGAGGTAGACAAAGATATTAAAACATCATTTTACATACCTTGTCTAGGCAAGGAATTATACTGATTCCGCACTCTCTTTATCTCAAATTACATTCGTCTGTCTTAGTTGACAACTCGTGCGGGAATGCTCACTCACTCATGCATGCTTTTTCTGACATTCTTCCTGCCGCACGTGAGGTCCGAAACTCACGTGGGGTTCACGACCTCTACATCCGTCATCTAATTACGCAGTTGCCTGTCCATGGCAGAGGGGCAACACACACACACAGGGCTGGGTATATCAGAGTATATCAACTACTGTTATCGTTGTGAGAGAGCGATGTCCCTTGGCCTAACTGGCTAGAAGGTGTTTGTGTGTGTGTGGGGGGGGGGGGGGGAGAACAGCTCTTCATCACATTTCGTCTTGCCCGCGCACTGCGCCAGATTTTGTGTGTGATGGGGATCCATGGATCTGTGACATCATCGCCTATGTTTCTCGATTGGTTGCTGTGTCCTCATCACTTGTATTTTTTTTTTCAATTTTATTATTTGCTTGTTGGTGCATTTTCGTTGAACTGTAACTAATATAACTGTCAGTAGTATCATAAACATCTCACCTGTTGTGAAACGGATTCCTTACAGTCTGACATAGTGTTTAGTGGCCTTCCACCAACAGCATTAAAAACGCAGCCTGGTGATGATTACTTAAAGAACTAGGTGTGACTACCTACCGTCAGCACAATAAAATGAATCGAGACTTATAAGTGTGAAAGTAGCCCGAATGAGTTTGTGAAGTCATGGAATATATACTGACGTCAGACATCCACACACGCACTCCTGGAACTATCTACCTTGACGACAATGCGATCGTCTTGGATGATCCGGGGCGATCCTGTGGCGCAACGCTCAGCGCCTGTCATCAACACAGTGAAGGTTGGCTGCCCTGGGTACAGAACTCGTCTAGGGCACATTGTTCTTTCTCTGCATATGGCATCTGTTGATAAGTCTCACTGTCTTGCTGTGATATAGCTTTTGTTGTTGGCTCGGCGTAAAACATCCCCCTCACTGGATGACCCCCTTCTATGGTCAGCATTGCTGGGAAAGATGCTCGACCGCCACTCCCCCCGACTAACAGAGACAAACGTTGCTACTTGAAGTTATCCACGGCAGCTGGTGCTGGTAAGACATCCACTTGACGAGGGCAGCCACTAAACTGTGACGGTTGGTTTGTTTCGTGACCACCATCACACGAGACACCATTAAATCTGCAGTCATGACAAGGTAACAGAACTAGGATGAGAAGAATATTGTGCGCGTGTTGGCTCTATGTCTCTTGAGATCACCTCAGCCGTACACTGACACTGACACTGACATCAGTGACACTAACACTGACACTGACACAAAGACGACTAAGCCAAATTGTGTGGCAGGAATCATATGTGATGACAAAATGTCGGTACTAACACCTCATAAGACTGTTGTGTGCGTGTTTACGCTTGAAACGCTTCGATAACACATAGATAACACATAGATAACACATAGATAACACATAGATAACACATAGTAGTGTCAGCAAAGAGTGTTTTTGTAACTCGCAGGCTGACATGTCCTCGCTTTGGGTGGCAAGAAGAGGACAGAAAGGTCGGTTACTACATTGTAGGGGTCGTTGCTTTAAATCGACCGTAAGTTATCTCCTGATGGCAACAATTTTTTTTTTCGTTAAAGATTACCTACAAACCATGACCAAAGGAAAGGCTACTCATTTTATTAACACGATTAGGTACTTTGTTCTTACAGGTAGATGTGTGGTGAATGGGGACAGACATTGGTTAGAAGCACAAAACAACAAAGGGAGACATCAGCTGAAGAAAATGAGAGGGAGACGACTCTCTTAAGTAATGGTAGGAGAATCCCAGAGAATTGAGAGACACGAGACTTGGTGGTTGTATGATCACCAGCAAAACAAGATATAAAGCTTCTGTCGATGAAAGAGAGAAGACGACTAATTGACTGAATATGTTTCCTAGCCACGACGAGACCACGTTGGGTGATAAAGAAAAGCTCGGTACTCATTTAATGCTTGATTCATAACCATCGCCGGCAGCAGGTATGAAGATTTTCTTGTAGTACTTGACTCTAAACCATGACCCCTACCGGGTATGAAGGTTGTCATGCAATACTTCTAAACCATAACCTAGAAAAAGATAAGTGGTGTGGGACAACCTTAACCGATACTCTTTTTCTTGGCGGCTGGTTCATTTCCTTACGAGCCACACAGTCGGGTAGACGTGTCGTACAGCCGTGTACTACGAGCTTACAAGCAGGGTAGCATCATAACTCACATCACTCTGTGCATAGATGAATGAATAAATTAAGGAAGGAACTATTTAAACCTTTAGGAGTTAATCCACTATAGATGACATCCCATTAACGTCTCAAAAAATGTCAGCCAATCAGGCATTTTGTTATGTTTGAAAGTAGGCGGAGATTGAGTTGAGTTAAGCGCCATGTTGAAGTCGCTTGCTGGTTACTTAACTCAAGGTGGATTTGTACTCAAACGATAAAAAATGAGAAGAAAACAGTAATATTTAAATTCTAATGTATATTCTAATTAAAAAAATGCTTGTTGGGTACTTTATATTGGTGTATATTGTGCAAATATTTTTTGTTAACTTACAGCCGTTAACATACTTCCAACTTTGTAAATTTCTATGCCCATACAGTTACAGTCTTTAATTTGATTTTACTAAAAAACAAAACCTATAATTTGTAACATTCAAACCACGTAAATGTTTCACAAATTCTCTTTAAAATGGAGCTATGTTGTAGGTTAAAAGATATAATATTTTCAAAAACCGATCAAAATTTCATTCGCGGGCATTCACCGCTGCGCCTAGAAAAACACCGTTACATTGTTGTGTGCACGCACTCTTCCTGTGAAATGTAGAAAGTTTATTGAATGATAGCTTTACATCTGGTTCCCTTGTACTAATCAGGAGCAAGACAAAGCACAGCCATATGACAGCACACGTCTACTCATGTTGACTTCAGTGGAAACAAGGCGGACAGTGTCTGACACAAAGTAACGACACCAGCGCCTCCCTAACGACTCTAGACACGTGACGTCACTGCCTGATGTCACAAACTTGATACTCATCGATAAGGATAGACACTGATGAATGATCTTGCTTGTTTGTTTGTGCGTGTGCATGAGAGATAACTAAACACAGAGAAAACAAAACGTTTCAAATGATTTTCAAGGTACACTTAGAATTCTTTCTCATCCTAAAAATACTTTTAAGCTTGATCATTAAAACAAAGGAAAAAAAATCAACCGAGCATCATCACATAAAATGTCTTGGTAAAAGAAACGGTGACATGTTGTTGAAGGTATCTTGGATCATATCAAACTAATCGACAAAAGGTTTTCAGTGATTATCGTAGTCCAGCAAGACTGGCCCTTGATAACTTGATATCATGCGCGACTACCACTATCTCCCGTTCTCTTTCATTTCTGAAAAAGTGCTCACATGCGCGCGCAGACCTTTATCTCCCCTAAGTGTCACGTGCCTGTGTCATGTGATTCTACACCTGATACTGTAGCATATCTCTCCACACTGATATCACTAGGGGGCGTCTTCAGTGACTCATTCCTGTAACTTAACAAGCGCAGGTAAGTTGTGTTTTACTTTCACTTTTTGATTCCATCGACGTGAATGCTGCTTAATCTGTTTTTCAATTTACAGGTGACATCCGAAATGGTTATGTTTTGCTGTTTTTTGTTATTTCTTACAATTCTTCTGTGATTTAGCAGCTAAACTGCAGATGGCACCACACATTCATATACCTATTGTTTCCACACACTGACATGTCATAACCTTTACTTGAACTTAATAACACAAATTGTACCGTTAGTACCTGTTCAGGTATTGACAGCATGCAGAATATGTTTAGTCCACATTATTCATAGATGATAGCCACTTTAATGAACATGTTTTACTAGTTTGTAAGCCAGTGGTAAGCAAGCACTGCTTTGAGTTTGTTTATTGTAAGCACGAATCATTGTATCAGCTTTGGTCCGGACTTCTAATATAATAATTATTTCAGATATTTAAGTAAAAAAATAAATAAAACACGGGACATTTTGATCCTGGTCCAGACTAGAGAGAAAACAGTCGCCACAGTGGCCTGAAGCCTTTGTCTCTACCTGTGACCAGTGAATGTAAAGAAAGCAAATACAGTCGGTAGTCAGGTGACCAACTCCGTGACGGCTCTGGCTTTGAACTCCACTTGAACCTGACAAACATGTTGGTGGACATCTTGTTATTCTCTCAGTTTAGTCTTTAGTCTTATATGTGTGTTGTGCTGTCACACGGGTAGGCTCTACACATGTTACTAGACATCTTGTCAGTCAAGGAGTTTAGTCTTGACTCTAGTCTTACATACTTGGTGTCACACGGGTAGGGTGTACACTGACACACATAGTGTAATAGTATTATATTCGTTAGTAAACATGACAGACTGTAAAGGTGATGTTTACATGTGTTTTCAGTGGGAAGACTGCTGCACACAAACAGTCACAAGAGAAGAAATGTCTTGGGTGACGCGTCCTTGTAACCAATAACAACGATGTGCAGAATGAAAAAGATGGATTCCATGTCTGGAGCAGTGGCACAGACGACATATGCTGCCTCCCACGGATGTAAACCTGTTTAGAAGACAACACTGTCAGCCATGGCCGGTCATCCGCCGTCTTCGACACAACAGGTGAGACAAGAATGTAGCGGACCGCGATCATTGGAATATCACAAGGTGCGAAAGTGAGGACAGCACTGTCCATCATCCCAGCAGCCATGTGTGGTGTGTGTCTGGTGTGTGTGTGTGTAATACATCGTGTGTATGCAAGGTAAGTGTAGAGTCGTCATATTACAATGTCATGAACGTTTTTATAAGAGTTTATATACATAGTGTCCTGATTATAATCTCTCTCTCTCCTGTCTAACAACAGGCCAGGCGCCAGAAAAAGGCCGCTGGTGGATGTCGGGTCAAAGTTTACCTACACGCCGTTACTGATGAACAGGCTGAACTTCTTACAGATAGTGGTGAGTAGTGTTTGACACATACACATGAGTTCTTACAGCTACTGGTGAGTTGTAGTCGACATGCAAATAGTGTTAAAAGATACCAGTGAGTTGTGTTCATTTCACATACAGATGAGTACTGTTTTAAATGATTTGCACGCAGTAGTTGTCTCCAGAAATGAACACTATGAGGAAAGTGAAGAAAAGAAAGCCGAAAGAAAATATAAGTAGTTTCATGATAAAAATACATTTCACTTTGGATTTGGTTTAATCAAATAAGTTCTCATGTTAAGAGTGAGCAATTATTTACAATTAAAATGCATCGCATGCTTCTTAGGAAATAAATGTCCACTTGAAGAGATCAGTAAGAAGACAGGCACTGATGTAGAGTTCGACCCTCACCCCTCACCTATACCTGGTATGAAGATGGTCATCATCCGCGGTGTCCCATCTAAGATCGAGAAGGTGGTCAGACTCATCCGACAGGTGACTGGTGCTCAGGTTAGTGTGGTAGTGACTACCGTGAGTAGACGAGGGCTACTATGAGCAGTTAAAACATACCCGTACAAATACAATACACAATACACAGCAACAACTGAAAGTGAAGATGGTAACAATGGATGATGATAACTAACAGTGAACCTTGTAGGTAAAAGTGAACCATGGTAGCTAACAACGACAGTAGCTACCTATGAATGGCTGTAACTAAAACAAAAGGTCTAAAAATAGAGACAATCATCAATAATAAAATCTCAAAGCACCACAATATTCAAAGAAATGGAAATTTACAATTATCATTATTCAAATCAAGATTTGGAAGCATGTAGTAATCTTATGACTAAAAGGCTAAAACGCTTAGAGACGTCAACAACATTGTAACAGAAATTGTTTGTCTCACGTGAACTGCTCTATTGGGCTGTCGAAAGAGTCACGAGACAGTTTTACAACCGATGAAACGAATTATTTTTGTAAGTATGAGAGTCGTTCTCATTTGACAGCCGACAGTTCTAAAACATTTTCATTCAAAACCAAAAATTGAGCGAAGTGTTTCAGTTTTAGAAATGTTACAACAAGGTGAAGATGGAAGACCAAGCTGAGCATTTTCGACATATTTGATTTTTTTACTTTCATAAAGGTAAAATCGCAGAAAAGTTGCACAAACTTAGTCGCAATTCTCCATGAGAACATCAGCGTTAACGAATTCAGTGCTAGCGATTTCAGTCTCGGTCATGGCGGCTCATCAAGGTTGATGACGTCATAATAAAGGCATTGGTCGAGTGAAACCCACGTGACATGACAGGAAAGATGGGAGAAACATTTAACATTCATCATGGAAGCGTTTACCTGAATAACTTGACTAACGTAGGCTCAATGCTTGGGCTGCTCATCAACTGAATGCATACATTTAACGGCGCGTATGAACATCTGCGATATATTTGTTAAACGTGAAGAAGTCGCTCTTATTTGAAGAGAACGATCACTGGTGGTGATGAGTGGATTGTTTACAACATTAAGATACACAAACGGTCTTGTTATCGACATCATGATTCACCTCAAACGATATCGGAAGCAGACATTCATCAGAGAATTTTGTGATGGGCTTCTAAAGTTGCCGCGTTTTTTTGGAGCTCCTACTATCAGGACAGTTGCAACGAATCCATCCCCTAGAAACGTCCAGGAATCGTTAATCGTAAAGAAGTCGTGTTACTTCACGACAACGCGAAACCACACATAAGATTGATTAGCAATCACAATTTATAGAAGCGTGGGTGGCATGTGTTGCATACCGCCATACACACCTCACCTTGAGCCGTCAGAATTCTACTTGCTTCCCTCTCTTTAAAGCTCTAGGTGTGGTATAGTATTCAGTTAAACTGACATTGTAAATGAGCACTTTGTTCTGTTTTTTGCGGATAAAGACAGGTCTGTCTATGAACAAGGAAATACTAAGTTTACTAAAAAGATAACAAAAGGTTGTCGAGCAAAAGGACAATATATCACTTAAAGGGATACTCAAGGCTGTGATAAGGCTTTTGCGACGGTCAAACGTTTCAAAACTATATTTAGTTACAATTACAGAGCACGAGAGCAACAAAGGATAAATAAATGATTCATTTCTCACTTAATTACCACTAATTAGCACTATTTCAGTTGCCGATGTTTATAAACATTGAAAAAATCCAGTGAAATCGACCCTTGTGTCCTTCCGCCGAGTAACCACGATCGCTTGCCGAGATGGTGAAGCAGACAAGTCTTATTGTGACGTCAGTCTCTGACAGGAAGTGTCTGTACCTGTGGTCATTGTGAAGATTTGACGTCTGTTTATTCTATGACGCACTCTGTGTGTAAGACTTGTAAGGCTCTGTCTTGCGGAAACTGATGAAAAGAAAATTTTGAATCTTTTCCTTCTTTTCGTGGCAGTCGAGTGCAGCACATTCTCTAGGCATGGTTCTCACTATGGAAACCACACGTCATAGGGTCACGTGACGGAGAACGAGACTTCGTGGAAGCAAAAAAAGCATGAGTCCCGTGTAATTTCTCTTATTAAACACAACATTCTACTAAAAACCTTCAACGTTTTCCACATGAACACACATATAAATAGACGAGATTCAAATTTATCCTACTCTTTACGCCATTCTAAGCAGTTTTATTTTGCCTTAAGGATCCCTTTAATAATCTTAGTTCTGAGATAGATAACTCTCTGAAGACAAACACAGGAATATAAATCACTTTTCTGAGAACCAAATGACAAACGCCATTGAAGAAAAAGATACTAACTTGTACTTACTGTTGACGCCCAGTAAACGTTGTTGCTTACATACAGGACACATTGTCAGAGGAGGCCCAGACATTCTGGCTCCAGTGGGTTGAGGCATCGTACCCTGACCTCGACTCACGCGCCTACTTCCTGCCTCCTGTCTACTTCAACCGCGTGCCCATGTCCAGAGCGACTGTTGCTGGTCAGGATGTCAGGGTCCTTCACTACACATCTGAAAGATCTAGTAAACGAAAGTTTCTTGTAGAAATAATTCGATCTTCACTAAAGTCATCCAAACCTCATGAACCACAACATGCAGCTGTCTTAACTTCAAACACGCCGGTGACGACTCCATCAGAAAAAGTTGAGGCTTCCATTTCTCACCCTGCTACTGTCCAGGACAGTGACATCAGAGATGACACAGCCATGAATCAAGTTCGCTGCTGTCTTCAGAGTTTGTCGGAAAAGAAAAGAAAAGTCTTAGTTGGAATCACTGGGCTCAACTTCGGGCAATATCTGAGTGAACCTTGTTTTGCTGTGGCGGCTGCCCAGTTACCCCGAGCCTCCAGTCTGCCTCCTGACTTGCCACAGAACTGGAAACAGGGAAAATTTGATGTGCTTCTTATTCACCGACATTACGGTCTTGTCGTCTGCAACGTGATGTCTTTTGGCAACATCACAGACAAACTTCGCATCTCCCAGGAGGATATTTACACTAACATCAGAAAGAAACTGAGAGACGCCGTGTCACAGCTGGACAAGGCGGAGGCCATGTTGTCTCACCTGGTGTCCGACATCGCTCCCAGTCTGCGCATCACTAAGACCATCGCCGTCCCTAACCTCACGGCTCGTCAGGTACAGCAGGCCATCTCTCACGACTCACAACTCACTCAGGTAAACATTTTACTCACTATTTTCAAAGCAATAAAGTGCACCGTCGACTAGAGACAAAAATATTCCATGGCGACCTGGATAATAAAGAAGGTTAATGTAGTCGGTGGGCATAAACTAGTTTGTTAGTCGCTTGCCGATAAGCATCTTAAATCGCTGGTGAGGGTAGATAAGTAGCGGTTTGTTGTCCTGCAATTTATGGCGAGATATTGTCTCGCATGTGAGACCTCTTGCCATTGCAACCTGATTTGATTAGAACCGATTAATTAGCAATTCTACGATCTGTTTAGCTGTCCACACTGTCATCCGCTCAGCTGTCAACTTGCAATGACAGCATACATTTTTTAAGCAATAAATAGTCGGCTCTTTTCGTATCGGCAGAGGAGTGTAGCACGTGGTCACACATTCATGTTCAAACACGCTCCGCAGACATCTGATTAAACACTCATCACTAAAATGTTACATTTACAGGTGTGAGATATTTACAGTATTTACAGTACAACAGTTTGTTTACGTGTAATATAATAATCAGGGATATTGTCTTATCAAAGGGACATTAATTATATACATATACAGGTATGTTCATTACATTTGAACTCATCTATACCTGTTAGATCGCCTCCATTGAGCAGTTCTTTTTAAATAGAAATAAGCAAACCATGGACTTTCAAAGAGTAGGGTTTCTATTGTCGTCAGATCCAGAGAAGTTGGTCCAGAATAAATATAATTTTATCGCTTTTATGTTAGAGTGACTCGTTAATTGTTGACCTGTTCGAGTTTTTTATACCACAAAATTCTGTCAAAGGACCTACGTCGCTGTCTAAAAACAACTGACCCCACCGACATCACTGGTGTGTGTCTGTGCTGTGATCAGT
Organism: Pomacea maculata; assembly: GCA_004794325.1. NCBI lineage: Eukaryota > Metazoa > Mollusca > Gastropoda > Architaenioglossa > Ampullariidae > Pomacea > Pomacea maculata. Next base: position 17,577 of record SRHC01002874.1, read on the forward strand.
TGTCTGACCCCAAGACCCCGTGGGACGTCAGTAGACACGTGTTAAAGAAACTCGGCGAATGGTGGACACGATGTGTGGCTGAGTCTGGGCCTGACAGTCACATGACACGTAGAGTGTACAAGACACTAGTAGCACGGTAAGATACACTGTGTACAATGAGTATCACAACATAAACTAACACTGTACGAGTGTTGACGTGTAAATAACATTTGATATCAAATGCACGTGTGTGACAGTCAGTGGTGACATTGATGTTGAGATGACAAGATGTCAGGTCTACTGTCATCACATCCTCCCACAACCTCCTCCATCTCACCTTCATCGTCACTAAACACTCTTGAGCTTTGAGCCACTCACCCGTTGTTTATGTTGTTTATTTATTAAGTAGCTGTTGTTGTGTACGCGCTGTAAACACACATGTTTATAAGACACAAGACACATACTGAACAAGTGTCACACAGTCAAGTATACAAGGATGTCTGTCTACTAGTCTCCCGCCACCTGGTGAGTGTCTGTCTCATCACCTTAAATATTTACTGTTGATTACAGTCACTCATTAACCCCTTACCTCCCAGTGTTCTGTCTAGAGGACATTTAATTACAAACCTCTGTCTGTTGTACCGAACGAAGCAGTCACGTGACCAGGTCACATACCAGGAGCCTGTGAGTTGACTGTTGTAGTCATTGTGAGGAGTTCGCCATGTGCCATGTACAGTGTCGACGGCAGCTTGTGGTTTGTGGCTTTGAAGTCAACTTGTGACATTGGCTACAGGTGACAGCGTCTACAGGTGTAGTGATATTTTGTAGACAAAGAGAGACTGATGTCATGTCAGTACACTGTACACGTGTCTATTTCGCTAAAGTTCATTCCAATCACACGAACACAAAGGTAATATCGTATCATGTCACATCGTCCTGTCAATAGGACATTGGGATGATGAGTGCTTACAATGTGTTGATATAACATAATTTTTAGTCTTATTTATCTTATTTGTGTACTGAAACATGCCTAGATTGTGTATTTACCTGGAGGAAGTGGAAACGTTTCTTGAACAGTGCAATGAAGAATACTCGGCAGCTAGTGTCTATGAGCTGTCACCAGATGTCAGTAAACTGTCAGACGAAGATGAAGGTGATGATCACTTCCGGGTAGTTCTAAACACCTGGAAATAGTCTGCGGTGACGCCTTGTAAAGTAAATCGACGAAAAGTGAGACTTGACAAGGTGTATAATAACAGCTTAATAAAACCAGATACCGAGACGTACATATCCGCTATATAAAAGGACTGTCGACGTCCTACTTTGGTCGTTCTTTTCACTGCTATCGCCAACTGCGCTTGACCTCCATGAGCAGGTGACTTCTCGTCCACAGGTTTTTTGGTTGAAATTTTGCATACGATAGCATTTTGAGGCTCGTTTCGTTATCGCGCTCTCACTGCATAGCCTTTTTTTTTGTTTTCTTGGCCGATTTACTATGACTTTTTTACTTTTACTATTTCACTTGTTAACTCTAACCGCGTGTTTTCTTGTACGTCACGGTATATGGCTTTATTAAGCAATTATTATACACCTTGTCAAGACGTTTAGAACTACCCGGAAGTTTCGAGCCACTACAACGGCACGTAGCCCAGGCGCCTTATTGTCTGGCTTTGCATTCATTGCCTCGAGTGTGACAATATTGTCCTTCTCTTGGTCGCCATGACGTCAGTGGCGTCAAGTAGCGTCTCGCATTACGTCATGACCTTACGTTGTGTGTCCGACGTGACGTGAACGGTCTTTTAATTAGCGGACATACGCCTCAAGCGATGACTGCTCACACGTCAGTGTCCTTTGTTGATCGTACGGTCGGCACCGCCAGAGACTATTCCGCCTTCTGTCAGTCAGTTTACCCGCGCGTCCGCAGTTCTCATGTGAGAGAGCAGAAACCCACACTATAGCCCTATAACTATCACTACTCTTACGTGACAACTTGTTTTCTCTCTACAGGATTTGGCTTCTACCACCTTGTGCAGGGAAGGACATTACTGGTACTCAGTGTGTCTGTGTGGGTATCGTATTTATACTTTCACCTCCTCACGACATTGTCAGTCACTGGAAGACTGAGACCTGCCACAGTTTGTACAAGGCTACAAAGAAATATCTACGATGTCGGCGAAACTGCCTTATTTTCTACTTTGTTGCCCGATAAAACTGAAAGTGCAGAGAAAAAAAAGTAAAGAACGAATTACAAGATCAACCTGAATTTGCATTTCTATCTTACAAAGATTGTTTAAAAGTTTGTGACACTGCTTGACCTCGGCGTGCGAAATGTTTGGGACATGAACATTGACATCTGAAAGGTCATGAACTGTGTGGATGCATCATGGACTGCAATAAAGCCGTCAACCATGGGGACTGTATCGCCGAGGCTCTTTTCAATGTTCAGTCAGGTGTGCCGGACGTTGTGCATGACGGTGATGACAGTGACGATGTGAGCCTTAATGATGAAGTTCTACGAGATGATTGGGACAGAGTAACCTCTGGTGCAACTAAATTCAACTTCGACGGTTTAGTTATTTGCGACGAGAGCTTGGAATCCTGGAGTTTACTCTCTCTTTAAATATGAGAGGAAACTGCAGTTGTAACACACACCGTGGATTTAGACGATGGCGACGCCGGAAGTGTCGACGACGACTATTGAGAATCAACAGGTCCACCACCAACAAGTGTCTGAAGCCCTCACAGCGCTGGTCACGTGAGTGAAGTTGGCCTTCAGGCCCCTGGGGGCAGCGACATGTTGGGACACGTGACACGTGCGGAACACGTGATGTTGTAAACACGAGCACAACTCACAGGACACGTGATGTAAACACCAGCACAACTCACAGGACACGTGATGTAAACACGAGCACAACTCACAGGACACGTGATGTAAACACCAGCACAACTCACAGGACAGGCCACCTTGGATGAGTTCCTCCCCACGGGGACATCAAGTCTTGTCTACACACGGTCACAACCTTGCTGCTCACCTGTTGGACTTTGACATCGTGACATGTTTACACAGGATTGTGACATGCGGTGTCTGTCATACTGTCTCTGTGTCTGGGTGTCATCTGAAGTAAATAAAGTGTTTCCTGCATGTAACGTGTATTATGGCGGTCCCTTGAGAAACGTGAATTCGAGGTTTTACTGTAAATATTTTATAAAGATTCTGTACAGTTTGTAACAGTAATGTCAGGTTAGTTTGTTTATTCACTCAGCTAAACTATTTTCACAAAGTTAACAAAAGCTTTTTTTCCCGGTTGGTGATTAGATTGCGGAGGTGACAGTATTTATTGGTAAAGTGAATAAAGTTAGAGAGAAGAATTCATACTTCACCGCGACATGTACAACTGTTAGTAGACAGTAGACCGTTAGTGATATAGAGAGAGACAGAATGTAGTCACTACTTTCACTTTTTCGTTTTGTTTCTTATCGTAGAAGTACATTAGTACGCCAAGGCATACAAAGTTATTACTGAATGTAACAAACAACTTGTAGTAAATAATGTAAATCACTTATTATACAGGTGGTGTGATGTTTATTGTAATAGTAAGATGAGCTCAAGTGTCCAACATTTGATTCTTGTAGGTTCTGTGGTCCGGCGACAACAGTGAGTGTGCCATGCACATGTCCTCTACGTGTGAGTGTCAAGACCCTGGGTCAGGCCGTGTGGTGGACAGGAGAGTGCTATACTGCTGTAATCACACTCTTCCCGGAGCAAGTTCACCTGCTACACACGGCGCCTCCCACACTCTTTGTCACCGGACCGCCCGGTACAGGTAAAACTGTGGTGCTGCTGCTGATGGCCATACAGTGGCTGCGGTGTGGTCACCACGTCTACGTTGTCAGTACGTGGTGGGGGAGTCGTGCAGCGAGCATCATGTTGTATCACCTGTTGCTGCAGGTAGTAAAGACACAACAGTCAGCAGGTGTGTCAACCGGTCAGCCTCACCTCCTGCTGTATTATCTTAATGACGGTGACGATGTGGAGAAGGCCGTCAAGGACTTGTCACAAGAGGCGAAAGGAGGGTCGTTGTACGTCATCGCTGAAGAAGTAGGGAGTGAGTTGAGGTGAGTTGTACAGCGTGTGATGTGATGACAGACACATAGGTAGATGCTTTCTGCATTTACTGGATTAAAACTATTTGGTGCTTAACAGGTGATGTTTCCTCAAAAGTTGTGACACCTGATGGAGGTGTTGTGTTGTCAACATAGATTTGTTTTGAAGCATCGGCTGTTACACAGATGGTGTTGTAACACGTGTCATTATTGTAACATCACTTACATGATGACATCATTGGTAACAATATTACACATGATACACAAACAGAATCCCACATTAATAACAGTAAACAGTGTAACGAGTGTAGCTACATCCTATGTCACAGAATCCAGAGCTTTCAGACTTTGTGTCACAAGCTGCTGACACAAGTTCCTCGTCTCCATCTGTGGGCGGCAAGTTGTTACCATGGATACTCACCCTACGGCTGGCAAATGGAATATTTAACCAGACCCCTCCGCTGTCCACCCGCCGTCGTCAGGGAAGTCGAGCAGGACGAGATGATCACTAGATACCATTATGTCCATCGGTACAGTGAGCGAGGTGTGTCCGACCACACAGACGGCCCGCCAGTCACACGACTGTATCACAGAGGTCAGGGTCACTCAGGTGACAGGCCAGTTGACTGTGTGACGTGCGGTCGTGAGGTGGCCAGCTTCCTACACAGTCTCCGTGTTGGTGTTACAGGTAGGTGTGGGTATTGTGTAGTGTAACGTTGTTTACAGTTAAACACTTACCTGTGTGATAAATAACGAACGGGTGAGAAACAGTTTTCTAAATAAGACAGTGTGTTAGTGACGTGTGTCTTTCAGCTTACGTGATGACGTCACGATGCTATTGTTTATATTCATGTTGACAGAGACCAGCACAACAACATCTACAACATTGACCTCTACCAGCGGCGACACAACACCCTGTCTACAGTGGAGAGACGTGCTGGTGTTGTACTGGGATGACGTTAGATACAACTCGGGTATGGTGACAGGACTGCAAGAAGCGCGTATCCCAGTGCGGGTGATGAAGTATGATGACATCGAGGACGTGGCCACGGCCCGCAGTGACGTGGTGTGGGTGGCGGGTGGACATTGTGTTCGTGGTCTGGAGAGAAAAGTCGTCGTCTGTCTGGAGGACCCTGGTTACGATTCATGTAAATCTAAGTTGTCACAACTGTACACCCGACTTGACCTCATGTCCCGCTGCACGTCACAACTTGTGATTGTGACGACAAGCCGCCAGAAGGTGACTGACACACCTGTCACCTGCTGTAGTCTCTTACACTAACAATCGTATTTTAGTGTTTGTCCTCTTTCAGTCTATCACCACGTAATCACCTTATGATGTCATAGACATGTCATTACAGATTTTTACATAACGAGTTTGGTGTCTCTGTTTACACAACAAGTGTCAACAAGTACCTCTGGTGTTTCTGTGTGTTAATGTGTCAGCAGGTCCATGCTTGTGTCAGTCTACCAGTGTGACATCTGTGTCAATGTGTCTATAAGAGGCTGTACATGTTCTTTCAAGGGCCTCAGCAGACTGTAATGTCAGTGGCGTGTACTAAACTGTTTAGTCTGATATTATTTACTGCCAGTGGTAAACAAGGGGACAGAACTCTGAGACTAGTGTTTAGTTTAAAACATGTGCAATCAGTTGTTAAGTGGTTAAAATAGTATTAAGTCACCCACAGGCACCACGTGCGCACTGTTACAGCAGTCAAACACCAGGCTGACAATATAAACATACACCACACAGTAAATAAACAATAAACACCAATGACAGGATACAATACCTACACCACGGTCACATGACACTGTTACAGTTTGACAACATCTTGTCACAACGCAGTGGCGTAGGAAGATGTTTTGCGTTGGGGGGGGGGGG